>MU874428.1:807-11773 GCA_036418205.1 Ostertagia ostertagi
CATGCTCCTTATGCGCACAAAACAATGGTGTAAATATTAGGTCGGTCAAAAAGTATCCGCCGTTTTGCACCTCGATTAGTCCCCTGCATTTTTTTGATAGTTTCTTTCGCAACTATTCAAACAACTTGGGTGTCATCTTATAGAGGAAGATCAGCCCTTTCATATTCATACGAAGGTTCGAGGTGATTCCGAGAACATTTGTCGTTTTACCCTCCTTTTAGGATAAGCAAAATCGTGATTTTCGATTGTTGCCACTTCATGTCTTCAAACTTGGAATAGACACGCCAGGGCCAGTGGTAATATGGCGACTGCATTATTAAGGAGGCTGCTAGGAAACGCATAGCGCAAGATTAGCTCGGCAGGCTTGGGCCTGGAGAAATAAAGCTCGAAAGTGATGCGCGTAGTATAAGGAGTGCCCTCAATGTACGGGATTGTAAAAAAGAAATGAAGGAAGCTTATCACTGATACCCAACTACAGGTGTGGTATTAGAGGTTGGGTCTCTAAAGGCACCGAACTCAGCCTGGTGGACGCTGTGAGAAAGCAGGAAAAATGTCGTCAATCTATTCACCGGAGTAACCCGTGCTGGCAGCTTTAGCAGTTGCGACGCGCGTGGAGGTGTGTGCTTGGACTCTTCCTTGCAACAGTAAGGAACAGTTTTCAAGATGGGTAATAGTGTGGGGTAAGACTATGCTTCTGCACGCTAACAGTGAAAGGGTTACCAAATATGTGGACACGAACCAAGCTGCCTTGGAACGCTGCAAAATCTGGAGCGCCTCCAATAAGGATTTTTCTCAATTTTCGATGGTCCAGCTCATTTCAAAGTCCGAGAATTGACTCATTAGACGACGGCCGAGTCCTGTCGTAAAGACTAGAACATAAAACATAAGAAACTACGGGGATGATAGTCTGCTTCAAGGAAAAAATGAGGTCCAGTCCTTCACCACGATAGCGCTAAATCGCCCACCGCAAAATACGCTCTGTAGAATCCATTCAGAAATGGCTCAGAAGTTCTTTTGCTATCCTTTAGCATCAGGTGCATCTTTCACGCACCATAATTCCCCGTTCTTTAAAGCAACAGTCCAGGCAGGGTTTCAACTACTTGGTCATTAGGCGGTCAAAACATGCCCCAGCCCAACTAAAGTTTATAGGAAATGTCTTTAATTTCAAAACCTACCTCTAAAATGCGCTGGAAGGGGTCGAAGTCCTCTTGGAGGGGGCGGATCACCCATAAAGAGGCGGATCGCTCCAACATACGCTGTGCAGAGTCCGTGCTTGACTAGCGGTCGTTGCGGGACCGCCGCGCTGTATGAGGTCGATTCCATAAGAACGCAATTGAAGCGCTTCAATTTCGATTGCTGGCAAATAGTTATGTATTTGCAAGCATGCAGCTATTTGCCAGCAGTTGCAATTGGAGCGCATGTACTACGGGCAGGTTCGGACAACTCGTCCAACACACGTCTCCCTAAACGGCAGGGGGAGTCCCTGTCTAAGCCCCTGCCCGACGTTTTTTTCTACTTTTTCTTTCTCCATTGACCAACTTCTCACCTGCAACGTCATTATAGGTGGTCCTTACCCGCGAATTCGTTCCTGGATTGTTGCTTTAACATAATTCTTGGAGGAGGAAATTGCGTTGAGAACTGAGGCATGTCAAATGCGCCTTCCTACAGCTTTTGTCCTACAATAAATTCAAAGATCTATAGGAAGGGAAGTTCTTAGCATGGGTCTGATTGAGAACAATCTGCTGGACATAGCAGTTTTTATTTCGAACAAAAAGATTGTGTTTCAGCAAAGTTGTGGTGCTTCAAAATTAGGGGGTCAAAACGGCGGATACTTTTTGACCGACCTAATAGAAGCGTCCCGCACATCATTTATGACATGGTACGAGTAAGTTCCCATAACTTACCAAATTATTTACGGTGAATGGCGTTATTCTCCGTTCTATGATGTAGTATCGTGAGCTCGGGCCCAAAACTAGCTAATTATGGTTCCCTGCACGACTTTGTCTTGAAAACAAGATGATGATTCTAACGTAGAGTAATTTTCGCTAACTTCTCATCCTACTTGAAACTGGATATTAATTTCGAGCCCCCAAACAGCGAATATTGTAAAAAAAAAGTAGCGTCAGGGAAGCACTTGATCGAATACTATGCTGCTTCTTCAGTGCACTTTGAAGCAACAACCCTAGATGAGGTGGTGTGGAACAATCTTTCTGTGAGTAGGAAGGGGGTAAAATTCCGGTCAAAAATGCGGAACAATGGTGCTAGGACTTCACATTGTAAGCTAATCGGATCAACTCTGAACAAATGGACGAGATTCTCCGCACTCACTCCTAGCACACAACGTGGATCACGACGTAAAGGCTAACATTCCTCCGGATAGTGAAACTGCGAAACTGTGAAGCAAGCAAGTTTAAAAACGCGTCCAGACACGCCCCTTCTCGTCTCGAAAGAGAGGATAGGGTGTTTTTTTCTTTCTGAGGGACTCATCGGCGGGTTACTTTGCTTTAATCAGCAGCTGCACATCAAGTTTGGAGGTAGCAGGATCAGTACGCTTATTGGCGTAACGAGTGCTAGCATCACCACACATTGATTGGGTATTTCTTCTAGAACCCTGCTCTTTTTTCACAAAACAAATAAAATCGTCACCTCTGATCCTCCGTGGCACATTGATCTGATGGTAATATGGAGATGTTGTGAATGCGTAGATCTTCTTCGCCATCGATCGTTGTCAAGTGCATGGCATCGCGTGCGCGTGCTTGCTTTCTTGAATTTGCACCGTGGGCTCTGAACTACGGTAGTGGTCCGTGTTTCTGGATAGAAATTGAAATTTTTCGAGAGCAAAGACGCAATGCAACTAGCGAAAATTTTCGACAGAGAAAGAAATGACGGATCGAAACAAAAGAAAAGGTTCGGGAGCCCGAGCAACGCGAAGAGAAAAAGAAACCAAGCAACACGAAATAAAGAGGTGCGCAATAAAACAAGGACGAACTTGAATCAATTAAAAGGATGAGAGTTTTTCATCGCTCCTCTTCAGAAGCTCTCAATTCCATTTACGAAAACTAGCCAAAATATAAACGAATCTCTAATGAGAGCGAGCAAAAAGTTTTCGATGTTCGTTGCTGTTAAGATCTTTGGAAAATTGCTCATTTCTTTAGCAAAGGGTCCTGTTTCCGTTGAGGATGACGAAATGTTCCAAAGTCGGGTATTTTTATTGAGTAAAAAGAGGTGACTCTGCTGCTGCTGGTCAGCTCATGCGTTACCTTCCCAAGAACCTTCAGGCGCTCCGAAAATTTTGGTACGCTTGCTCAAGGTTATGCTGCTGGCCGTCGTACACTTGTTTGGCAATCTTCTTCCGCTGGGTCCTCAGAAGGCTGCCGTCAAGAGGAGAATGTCGTCCGTAACCCCCCTCACTTCGAATCTAGATTCCCTACACTTGAAAGCTTCGGAGCCATCGAAGCAGTGTGCATTTATTGCAACATCCTTAGCCCCACACAGCAATCCTATTCCGAGCTGTCTGCACAGCACCCTCTCCAAATTTCAACTCATAGAAGTGAACCTGCTCAAACTACTGCTTTGACTTCTTCGATTCAAACCTTTGAAAAAAGTGAGGCCCGAGTCCTTTCAAAATACAACAGCAGTGTAAGAAAAACAGCAGTGTAAGAAAGAGAATGAAATGGGCTTCTCAAAGATGTGCAATAGTACAGCAATCGAGAGAAAATTTCTCGGAAAAATGTCTAATAAAGTATGATACATCGAAACCCGCATTAATTTCCGGACAACCTAATACTATAATTGCTTTGGAAACAGTGAAAAGCTCGTCGCCAGTTACTTTATGTTCGTGGCTTGCTTGAATTATGTACACTCGGATTCTTTTGAATGGCCGGAATAAACTATCTTCGTATTAATATGGCTTGGATAACTAGAAGAAATGATTTTCTACTTGTTACATTTGACAGCTGATGGATTGACAAGAGCCCTCATCCGCGATTGCAACCCATTAGGGCCAATTACAGATAATTTGCAAGCGCTGAAATGATGTTTCTCTTTTATTGAAAAAAGATCTTGTGAACAGCGACCTTTCATTGAGTTGTAGACGTCCTTCGGGAAGCTACTAAAATCTAAGTGGTATGATGACAAGTGGCGCCACTACCCAAAAGCACGGCGCGGAGGTCGCAACGAAGATCAAATCCTGCCCAGGGCTATCATACCTGTAATGATTTTGAAGCCGCTCATAATAGCACCACCGCATGGAAGAAGGAAAACAAACATGACTTTAACCCTAACTGCCTTCGCATTCTACTGTACTTGCCAAATGCCCCTGCAATTCTGAGTCGAAGTGGAATTATTTGGAGAGTTCCAGAAGGGATTTGATCAACACCCACTGCTTTATCCTATCACCGGGGTCAACCGTCCGTTGGACAAAGTCAACGAGGAGGTCGTATTCGGCCAACCGAAATGGGGGGGAGGGTATTTGCAAGGGCCAACGTCGCAATACGTAGGTGAAAGACATTACTTTCGAGCGCGTCTCCAACTCCTAACCACAACGAGTGATGGCGCACCTCAAACAGAAGCAAACGCATTGCAGTAAGTGTTTGTTCCATCTGGAACTTGTTCACGAACACAAATATTTGCTATCGAAGAGAAAGTCTTCAAGACTGAACCTAAACTGCGACGCAATAACTTGTGTCCCCCCCTCACCAAGTTCCCCCAAAACGCTTGAATCTGGGGATGTTTTTGAAAAAGCCCCTATGGGCAAATTGTGACACATATAAACGCGAATCTGTATATCAACACGGAAACCCCGGCACTATTTACCCTTTACTGCCCCACTCCCCGAGAACTGAGCCGGGTTTATATCGAAATCTTGGTTTCATATGTGGATTGCTAGAAACGTGCCTTTGAAAGAGGACGGAATGCACGATGAAAGCGCAATCCTATATTTCAAAATTAAACCATAGGATGGTGAGTGGTACACGAAAGAAGGAAGAACCATGAGAAACGGCCCAGAACCCGAGAAATGGTACCCCTTCCTTGCCCGTTGATTCGAGCATTGATGCGACTCTCATCGCTGTGCCCTCTTCAACACTACGCTCTCTCAGCTATCTAATCACTCGCCACGTATTGAACTACGGCGAGTGATCAGATGATCGGTGGGCGGAGATCGCCGGACCCGCCAGCTTTGAGGCATGATAGGTCGCCGAGGTCAAATTTTTCCATGCGAATTGCGCGTCAGTTCGCACAACGCCTCAGGAGGCTGAGTGGTCCGGTGAAATCCGCTGAACTAGGGCAGTTTTTTCCCTCTCTTTCGCACCTCTTCAATTGCTTAAGATCGGTGAATTACCTCCTTTACAGGGTTAAGTTTTGACACATAGAACACGAATATCATTATACGTTTTAGCGGGAAACGGCTTGGGCCCGCGCATCCATCACAACCGATGTGCGCGGGTGCTCGTAGCACAAGCTACAGACTCACTCGTAACGAACCGATATGATATTCATGTTCTACGGGTCAAAATACCTCTGAGGACAACTTTCCAGCGAGTTTGGGGGTCCGAGATGTTCTGGCGCTTTTTTTTGGCGCCGGCCCGGGCGCCAAGCGGTTTTCGGCGGCAAACAACCGGTATGATTCGTGTTCTACGGGTCAAATTACCCCTTAAGGCAAGTTTCTAGCCAAATCCACAGTCATTGACCAATTTCGATAAAAACCCGGCTCAGTTCTCGGGGAGTGGGGCAGTAAAGGGTAAATAGTGCCGGGTTTCCGTGTTGATATACAGATTCGCGTTTATATGTGTCACAATTTGTCCATAGGGCCTTTTTCAAAAACATCCCCAGATTCAAGTTTTTGGGAAATTTGTAGGTGGAACTAAGATTATGCGTCGCAGTGTATGTTAGTAAAAGATTGACCACTCGAGATTGATTGCTAAAGGCTAACAAGAAAGTTTGGGAAAAAATATTTGCCTGTTGGCGACTTCCTGAAAAGGGTTCAGTATCTGTTATGAAGCACAAAGCTTGTGCGATGTCATGGTATCATTATTCCCATAAAATTGAGTTTGAAGAGAGCTGTGAGTGTTTGAGTGTTGAAAACTCGTGTTTTCAGGAGAGTAGCTCCGAAAATTCATGAAAAAACGGTCCAACGGGACGATTTTTGAACGGGTCATTTGGAAACTAGTCCAAGTATTCATTAAAAATTCGGCACTATTCAACTATTACAACCCCAAAATCTCAAAATTTTATTTTTCGTCGAAACTTCGCCTATAGGGGTAATTCGGTGCCCTGATTACGAAAATGACATTCATTTTTGGCGGTGGCGCCATCTGGCGCCAGTTGGCGTCACCTTGTCACGACACTTGTTTTCACCAAATTCGGTGTAAACTTCTGTATAGGGGTTATTTGGTGTCCTGATTACGAATATGACATTCATTCTTGGCGCTAGCTCCATTTGGCGCCTTTTCTGTCGTCTGCGCCCTCCTTGTGATTAGATTGGACATCAAATAACCCTGTACAGAAGTTTACACCGAATTTGGTGAAAACAGTGTCGTGACAAGGTGGCGCCAACTGGCGCCAGATGGCGCCAAAAAAATGAATGTCATTTTCGTAATCAGGGCACCGAATTACCCCTATAGGCAAAGTTTCGACGAAAAATAAAATTTTGAGATTTTGGGGTTGTAATAGTTGAATAGTGCCAAAATCTTATCTTCTAGTTTTCCTCCAGGGAGACGAGAAGTGTCATCAACTTACATCATTAAAGGAATCCTCCCACGGAAAAAGCTCCGCCCTCATTACCACTCAGAAAACGATACCTTAAAGGAATCTTCCACGGAAAGAGTGATCATTTTGTCTTGTGTGTAATACTAGTATAATCGAAACTAACGCTTATGTTCCGTTCTTTTTGCTATGCTCATGAGGCTAAGGGGTATGGGGGCGTTTTTCTAGGGTATGAGGACAGAAGCTTTTTTCGCGGAACAGATTCTTTTAAGGAAGCGAATGTAAACAGTTCAAAGCCAAAAAACCAGCGCTCTGCCAGAAAATTGGTCCGCGATTTCCCCAAAACGGTTCAGCGGGGCGATTTTTTGACCCCATCAGTTTTGAAAAGAGCTCAAGTGTTCGTTAGAAAGCTCTTACTTTCTAGTTTATCAAGGGGGGGAAATAATTGCAAAAGGTTGAATCTAAAGAACGTTATAGTCATTGAAAGCCAAAAAACCCGGTTTTGCACAAGCAGAGTCCAACGGCGGCGGTTGGGGTTTGAAGAAATGAAGTCAATCCAGAAAAGTTGGAGTACTTTTCAGAGAGAGAACAATGTAGAGTTTCCAAATTTTCTTACCACTTCACACTTTCTTATTTGAAAAAAAATCACAACCTTTCAAATTAAGAAGTGCTATTTCTGTGAATTCTAAATTCTCTACCCCATAACTAAAAGTTTGAAGATACTGCATAAACGTGGTGGTTTTCTGAAACTAGCAGTCTCGTAGATTACAAATCTACTTGGCGTTTTGAAAAATATTGACGTTGAACAGAATTACACTCATTTGAAAATTAGTAGTCTGCCTCGGTCTATCCGCGCTGGGCCGAGTAGAAGATTGTGCGCGCCAATGCAAACGCGACGCTACCGCGCTCAGGTGTAACGCTCGAAATAGTAGTACGAAGTAGTACGCAAACACACACAATTACCAAGTGTACAGTACATAATAAGTGTTTGGGGGGGTCGTATTGAGACTCGCCAAAAGGAGGGGGTCGTAAATTTTCGAAATTGGTCCAACGTGACGGTTGACCCTGCTCTGAACTGTGCGCGGGTAGGTGGAGTCATTTGCCACTACACCACGACAACCTATTTGTAGTGATAGCTACCTTGAGATTATTATATCTCAGTTTTGATAATTACTTATATTTATACAACTTGGAACTGATCTTCTCACCTTATCTACCCATATTCGAAAAGTCGTGAAGTGGAAATCGTAAAATTTCAGAACGTTTGGAAGAAAGGAAGATATTGGAAGATAGGTGGCATAACTCATGCATCAATTCTTTAGGCGCTATCATTAAGGTATGAGTCACGATAGAACTGGTGTGTTATTTTGCTGCAAAACTAGACAAGAACTGCTGGAATGGTACCGAGGGAAAAAGCAAAAAGCAACATAGAGAACACTTCTTTTTCCAGGTCAACCGTGGTACGATCGGAGAGACACAGCGCTGCGAGGAGAGGGAAAAATGAGAGAGCACGTCGTACGCGAGAGGGCGCAGACGCCACGTATGCTGCGATTGATAAGAATGGCAGCGGTCGCAGCGGTCACGATGGCATTAGCTCCCTTGTAGCGCACTTTCAGATGGCGACAGTTCCACCACCATTGTGAATAGAGTTCTGCTACCTCACTCAAGAATAGGATTTCTCAAAGCACCACTTTCTCTGAATCGTATTCGTCGTCACATAAGTTCATCGTGGCCTGCACATTTGAATCTCCTTATCATGAAATGTGGTGGGCCTTTGCGGAAAACAACCTCCTGAGTGCCTCTTCAGTGGTTAAACCCTGATCTTTTCCGCTCAATTCTCGCCATTCCGCGATGCCTCGAATTTTCACGGCGTTCTATTGGAAAGCCAATGAACCATTAGGTGAACACTGGTTAACAAAATTTGCCTACCAGCGGTGAGCACACCGATACAAAATCTAGTGCCCATTGCTAATGTCCATAGCGCTGAAAGCGAGACAGCGAAGTACAATGGATAACAAGGTTTAAGACAGGGTGCTGCAAAGTCTGAAATCGACGAAAGAACGTGCACTTGGTGACTAGTGAATGAACTGCCCAGGTGAAAGTCCAGGTTCCAATTAGCCCATCTAAGAGATTACCATTCAGCATTACGAATATTATATATATATATATATTTAGGTTGTGGCAAGAAAGTCCTGCGACACTTTTTCAATTTTTTGATTTCAATTCTATCTTTTTTGTTTACAACTCCTGACCGGTCATATTCTATCATGAGTGTCCACCACTTGTCTTCAACGCTCAGAAAATTTCCTGATGCGCCGTTTTCCAAAAACCAGCAGGGAGGGGGCGTGGGCCATAGCATACATTATACGATGATTATACAGTATGCAGGCGCCAAACTTTGTTTTAATTTTTTTTTTTTTTTTTTTTTTTTTTTTTTTTTTTTTTTTTTTTTTTTTTTTTTTTTTTTTTTTTTTTTTTTTTTTTTTTTTTTTTTTTTTTTTTTTTTTTTTTTTTTTTTTTTTTTTTTTTTTTTTTTTTTTTTTTTTTTTATTAAAATAAAAAATTTAAAAAAACTTTTTAAATACCAATTTCCTGATTTGACGCGGAGAGCTGCGGCACCGCGAAAACAGGCATAACTCCACGAGCAAAGACGTAGGCGCGAATCCGCATTGTCTCAAAGGATTAGTGAGCGCGTCGTAAAGTGAAGCACACCGTCTTCAAAATGTTGCGGGACGCTAGAAAGCTTTTTATAGTTGTGGTCAAAATCGATCCTGGGTGGCTTGACGCGTCGCTGCCGATAATATTTTTTGGCTTGATGGATTTGAGCACGGACGCGAATCTACTGCGTATTACTGTTTAGCAGGGAGAGTGTTAATTAAGTCACTGATGGATCATTGCTGTTCTGTACATATGTTCTTCTACAAATAAGCTAATTACAGGGCAGTGATCTGTTATGTATTAGAAAAACAAAACAAGGGCCAATTAACAGTCAAAGTCTAGCAGGAGACCTTGGACTATCTAGGCTGCTGGTTTCTTCCACACAAGAATTCTTGTACGAACGGCCATGGAGTTCCTATAGCTCATGATAACTTGATTTGAGAGATTTAAGGAACATTCACCAGTGTAGGAGTTGATTTCGGCGGGTCGTACTCTCGCTAGCTCGTGGTGTGTTTCTTTTGAGTTTCCTTTGGGTAAGGAAGAGTTAAGGGCAGTGTGGTGTAGTGGTAAATGGGGCTGCTCACAACGCGGACAACTTGACAATCAAAACCTGGGCGCTACGACGTTCTAGTCGACCAAGCCGTCTATCCAGCCTTTCATGGTTCAATAGAGCTTTCCCGATTTACTGTTCTTTTTTTTGCGGTTCTCTTGTGATTGAACTTGTGAGTTTCATGATACTGTTTGTTCGTCTTATTTATTCTTTTTTAAACTCCACATGAGGGAACTCTTATGTAATAAAATATAAATATATACATATGAATACGTCCCAGGGAAAAGCTGATGTACAGGAAGATAAAAGCACTGACTTGTGCATCGCCTGACTGTGCTAGTTATTGTATTTATAGGCCGAATCGTAGCTAGGTTTCATACGGGTTTAGATTCTGAATATAAGTGGGATGCGTGGCGCATCCCAAAGGTATTGATCAGCTCCGAATGCTTAACCCTTTTATCCTTTGAGATTTGGAGATAGGGCTTGATCACTCAGTTCTTTGCAAAATTCAATTGGAGTAATAGTGTCCACTAGAAGGTCTAATCCCGCAGAAGCAAGCAAGCAGACGCAACACGGCGCCTTTATCCCACCTTTGCAAAAACAAATCCTGAGCTAGACCCACAGTTGCAGGGCAAGTGCCCTTTTCCTGCGCCATAAAATGGTAACAGCACAGAACTAATAGTTGCTTATGCTGTCTAGAGGAAAGCATGATTATCAGTTTAGCAGTGCAAAAGCGCGTTGTAAACCATAGCTCCTCTCACTGATCGTGAGTAAGATAAATTCAAAATGTTATGTTTCGTGCATACTGTGTTAATGTAATAAATGAAGATATTTAAAAAAAAGCTTTGAAGCATAGTCTCATTCTCTCATCGTCAGTCAACATTTTAGAGAGTACTTCAATACCTTCCAAACATCAAAAAATTTGACCGTATTTCAATGAAACCTATATATTTTGCTTTTCAGTTCGAGGTGTTCCTGAATCAACTCGGTGTGGGGACAGCCACCACCAGCAGTTCTTAGTCCATGTTTCTGAAATCATCTAGAAGATCAATC
>MU874434.1:2715-13288 GCA_036418205.1 Ostertagia ostertagi
ATGCACGGAGCCTAAGGACGAAATTGGAGAAATAAAATTGCTCAGAAGCTCTCCTCACCTAATTCCACCTAAGACTTCAGTCCTTGGTAGGGGAATAGGAGGAGGAATGCTGGGTAGGTTGGGCTCCGCTGCCCTTTCAAGTACATCACCGTCAAAAATTCTTCTCACAACCTTCAGTCAGCAGAGAGGAATGGAATTTGAATTGCTTCGCTTCTCCAGCATCTTCGGGTTGGGCCATGTATTTGAGAGGGGCACAGAATTGAAGATTTCCTATCGCTATCATCTGCAGTTACGAAATGCTGAAGGCTTCATCAAACATTTGAAAATCAGTTATCATTTGATTAATTAATTTATTATTATTATTTGATTAATTTCGTAAGAAACAGAAAACATTAGTAGTATTTAGTTTTTAGTATTAGTAAGAAACACTCCTTAGAATCGCTTCGAAAACGTTGCTCTTGAAATCTACCGCATGACTGCGAAATGCTATAAAGTTTGCTTTTTCGAGCGTTTTCATGAGCCATTAAGGGCCCTATGATTTCCACTCCGAACAAGATAACGCACCAAACTAACAGCGATAAGGCCGTGACGGAATTCGAGGCAGCTATTGAAGTCATCTATTTTCAAACCGGAGATGGACAGGAGGCCAGATTTGATTGTCGGGGTGACAGACACGATGTCACGTCAACTGACATGACTGTAACGTGGTTACCAGACATCTAGGCGATAGGCAACGTACTTTTGCCATTTTTGGATTCCGCAATGCAAAAGGGTAAACTTCTCAGAATTGCTCAATATCCTAGCATGCGCCACGGTCAGGGGTTTTGATTAGAACTGATTTCAATGAATAGGATAAATTACAGATCCATTCCAGTAGATTCGGCTTACACAAGGGACTGCGGGGCCCAACCAATGTAGTGACCTGGACAAGAGGTATCTCCAAATGTCTAAGAATCTCATATTCCTAAAGATCCATCAAAACAGCATCCCAAAATTTCAAACGAGTACCAGGACGGAAAGACAGCCTTCACTCCAAGGATGTCTGTATCAAACTGCCACCCGAAACAAAAGGGCGATAACTGAGCTAATCAGCCCTAAAGCATAGAATCAAGGACGCCTGCACGTCCTGCTCCATCTCCTCCACTTGTCAACCACTTAACTAAATTATATAACACTTCGATTCGGGGGAACGTGCAGCGAACAAAAACAAAAGCAATTATGAAAGCAGAATCTTTTGACTCCAACCAGAACAAATACTATACGAACAATGGTAACATAGCGATCACCGCCATTTAGTTCTTTCCGAGTGCGCCTCACACTTTTTTGCGAAATCATCATAGAGGCAGATGGTCTAGCTCACATCTATAATGCGGTTTACTTAAATCCCATCTTATATAAAAGGATAAGGATAAAGCATTTGCCGTTGATCAATCCCTTTGGGATGCGGCACGCATTCTACTTCCATTTGTACATTCGTAGTGGCGTTTGAATGCGATGTGGCCTATACAATGACTTGCGGGGCCAGCCGATGTACAAGTCAGTGTTTTTATCCTCCCAGACAAGTCTGGTACCAATTAACCGACCCCGGAGGGATGGAAGGCTTGGTTGGCCCGGGCGACTCACGACCCAGGATTTGATCCCGGACCGCTCGCGTGGTGAGCGCGCCACTTGTCACTACACCACTTCCGCCCTTCCCCTGACATAGTAACTTCCATTAAAATCACTGAATTAATGATCACAAATGTGTAAAACACGTATGTGCTCCGTAGGCCCGGTCCCAAAGCATGGTTTACCAAGTCACTATTATGATTACTGTCATTCCAGCATTTTCACACCTCTACGCAAATCAGGTCCTCACACCCTGATCTAAAGTGATATTTATGGGGCTCGAAAGTCTTGGGTGGGTGTGGATCATAGGGGCTATTGTAGAAAAATCTCGGCCAGAAGAGAACTAGTTCGTCCCAGTTGGGGTTCGAGAAGATTTTGAGATTTCTTTCTCATTTTTTGCTGATGCTCTTATGGTTAGGCGGGAGGGGGGGGGGCAACGCTGTGCGGTGAGCTCAACATACCCAGCATTCATTGTGCCTAGTTCGCCCCCTAGGACTAAGTCTTACGGGGACCAAGAATGGGGATGTGTCAGCAAATTTTCTTTTCCCCAAAGTTCATCCTTTCCTCCTATGCTTATTGTTAGTCCACATAGCGATGTCCCCAATAAGTACACAAGCGCAGTAGTATGACTTGTATTTATGTATATTGTATGCATGTATAAAGTTCAAATTTGCTTGACATTTTCAATATTTTTTCGATATTTGCAAATCACTCAAATGTAGTGCGTAGTTTATTTACAAAATGGTCCTAAAAATCAAAGTCCGATTTAATTTAGGGGTTTCCGTTCAGCTAATTGCTTCCTTGTTTTACTTTCGATGTCGGGTCCCACTAAAAACCTTCAACCTATAACCTTGCCACTAGTTTTGCGTGGGAAATCTCCGCTTTGTCTCATAGGGAGGGTTTCTCAATTTCAAAAACCCAATAAATTAGATAGAGAGGCGTGTTCAAAGAATGTTCGACTCAATTGCCATTTCCTCTTGTGGCATCTCTGAAAAGGCATCATTCGTCATTTCCGTGCGACAAAGAAGGTTTTTCTTTTCAGTTGAATAGCTTGACGAAAAAAAAACTGTGGCGCCATTCCTTCCGGCCGCACGCAATGCTCTCATCAAATTCGAGACGGCTATTTTCAGCCTCTACATATGGCCCGAGTATCGACGGGAGTATGGTGCCGTCTCAATCGCCGAAAATTACACGAAAACATCCTGATTTCGGCTCGATTTTGGTCACACGTTAGCGGCATCACAGCATCCGGAACCCCTTTCTCGTCGGGGCTTTCAGGAGTTCGAAGCTTATAGAGGTACAGGATCGTATTAGGATCACTGCGGAGAATTCGTAACTCGATCAGTGGTCTATCAATCAAAAAGGCAGGCTGGTTGATAGATTCAGCAATGATCAACCCCATCACGATTGCCCCACGTATTCGAAGCCTTGCTGAGCGTCTAGCCAGTGCAGTCGCTTACATAGATCGAGGAATGTTCAGGTAGATGTTTAGTCCTTTATCAAGCGCCTGCACGTGGACCGTGGCACAATATTTGGGCTTGGAAACGATTCGATCCCATCTTTCTTCATCTTCGTGGATCCTGTGGCCACTCCTCTACCAGGGGTTGGTACAGAATATTATCAATGAAAAAAGAAATGGTCATAATTAAGTGTTTTTGTTAGTGCTGTGCCATACAGGTTTTTTAGGGTGGAATATTTATTATGCCTGACGTTTCGACGATTTCGTCGTTATCAAAGGCCTTAATTCCACCAGGACGGGCCGCTCAGCTCCGCGAGTCAATGAGAAAGTCTATGGATTAAAGACTAATTGGTTCAATCAGAGATGTATACTTGTATTTATTACTCCTGCCTCGAGTTTCGTACGAGGGTAAATCTTTATTACGTTCAGAGGCCTCAAAATGGCTTAGAACTTACGATTTGCACACCATCCCATCAAACGCCTCCTCCGCTTTAGCTCTACTTTCAAGATGAGAAGCTTGCAATTTGTTTCAAATCAGAGAGGCCCTGTTTCTACCGTGCCCATAACTGAAGACTTACTCTAATGTGAACTTAATGTCACACTACGACACAATCCATCAACAAACAGCGCAACTATTCTGCAGGCAACACTTTCTTGGAACGCCTGCCATTGTTGTAGGACTGGCGAACAAGGAATTCATCGAACGAATTCTCAAGCTCTTCTTCTAAAAGGATTAAGAAAAGGGCGTGGGGTGGCTAAACAAGAGCTGTCATAATGTAATGCTAATACGAAGTTACAATACATAATATTAGGTTGTTCGGAAAGTAATGCGGGTTTTCAACCTCTATTTTTGAAGAAGCATATCTCCACTCAAATTCAACATTTTCGATCGTAACAAAAACTATTCAAAACTACATATTTTTCTTAACAAGATGCACACTCAACTGTCCCGCCCATGTGACAATGAGCGCTTCTGTAGGCGATGAAATCATCGAACGTCGTTTCCAGATCACTTTGAACACTGAAGTATTTCTGCTCAAGAAGCTGTCGGGATGGTTGGAAAAAGTGCTGTTGGTGAGCGAGAGGTCCAATGAGTACGACGTGTTGAGCAAAGCTTCGTATGCCAGTTTGTCCAATCTTTGCGAGGTCGTTTATGGGACATGTGGCTGAGCGCCACCATGAAGGAGGGTTGTTTCATTCTCTCGGTTGACGAAGTTGGTGTTTCTAGAGCATCTCATCGGTATGCTGGAGAGACATTGGTGTTGTGTCAAATTCACCTGGTTCCCAAGAGGTGTGGTGCATCAGCCCCGTGGGAGACCGCCGAATGTTCAGCTCAACATTGACCTACTACAATTTCGGCTTTAGATAACTTTTTGAAGATTCATCGCGGTCCAGCTTGTGAAGGGATGGCTTGCTATATTCGTGAACAGTCCATTTTCCATTTAGATTGCAATGCTTTCCTAATATTCGTGGTTTTCGTTACGTAAAATGGGTGGAAACGACACCTTAGGAATACGGTTTTGCTGCTGCATCGGGTAGCCAATGCGGTAGCCA
Source organism: Ostertagia ostertagi (assembly GCA_036418205.1). Classification (NCBI taxonomy): domain Eukaryota; kingdom Metazoa; phylum Nematoda; class Chromadorea; order Rhabditida; family Trichostrongylidae; genus Ostertagia; species Ostertagia ostertagi. The sequence continues at coordinate 7,337 of MU874434.1, forward strand.
TCTGTTCAGCTTTTTCACCTCCCCAATTATCTTCATGAGACACAATCTTTTCAATATATACTTACTCCCAGTCCTACTGCTAACTATAGTGCAGTTGGTCCGAAACCATCTTCTACGGGAACCTTTAGAAGGCCGTCGTTAACAGCGGAATCATGCTCATGACTCCCCTCACCTTCACGATGGAATTCATTGAGACCAAAATGTTGGAGCCGATGTTGTGCTGTGCTTTTATTAGTGCTTCCTTGGCCCCATCCTTCAGTGTTATTTCGACTGGTCTACGAAGCACTACCTCAGAGTTTCAGCACATCGAAGTAAACTTGCCAAAATCGCTGTCTTGACACCTTTATTTCAAATCTATAAAAACCCCGAAATAGCAAGCCATATTGAAACTCAATACACTAAAGGAAAGAAGATACAATAGGCTTGCCAATGATATATAGGGCTTCAGGTCTCGAATGAAATATCAGTATAAAAATATTTCATGAATGCATGGCATCTCGAAACCCGCATTACTTTCCGAACAACCTATATAATACCAAACAATGATTGGTACAGTAGCCGCCTCCGTTCAGGCACTAGGAAACCCATGCTGTATCGATTTTTCAAGCCCTTTGCAGCTGAGTCCTGCAATTACGGCATCCTCGAACTCGGGAAACAAAGCATAGAAAGCTGGGCAAGCGTACATTATACGAAGTTATACGAATTCGAGCATTCTAGTATTGAGTGCCTGAAGCGCTGCAGTACCCCTAAATACACCTTTCGCTCGTTTTTCCTCCTGCTTTCTTAGCCACGATAGATAGACATAAGCCGCTTACGTGGAAAATGCCTAAATAACGAAGACGTAATGTCGGATTTTTGCCCAGACGAAGATGTATGACAGAATATCGGATTTTTGCCTACGGAATAAAGGATATTCAAAGTAACCTATCGTAATCTCGAAAAAAAAATGGTTCTTATTTAGCCAAAATGCTCCTGTATGCCATGTGCTGCGCTGTGAACCTCCTGCAGACACCTGGACCAGTTCCGAAAATCGCACCACACTTCACTCGTTGTATCATAGTTGAAGAAGTTCTTCAACCCCCTTGGATATTCCTGCGATGCGAATATTTTTCTTGTTCACGTACGAAGGCACGTGAAAATGACTCTCTTCACTCAGAACAGTTTGTTGGGCAGCACGAGTTCCCCATTCAGATATTTTGGAAGAACCCTTCGGTAGATGAGTTAGTGAAATGCCCATCCACAGGGGTAGTGACACAACAAATATGGCAAGGGCGCGAAGCAGGGTGAAAAGTGTTCGAGGATCGTCGAGGACCCGTCGAGATTTTTGTCTGTTCACTACACGCTTCTCCCACGAAACATTCTTCTGGACAACCACCCCACACAGTACAGAGCATGATCGAGGATTTCCTTCATCTTATTCCACCGTGGTCTGGAAGGGCTTACGTATTTGTCCGCATTAAGTGAACGCTGCCAACATTCGTTGCACGCTCGCCTTGCAAATGCTTTCATATTAGCGTCATGCTCATCCCCAGCTCTCTCTCGTCTCCAAGCCTAATCTTCAACCTTGGCGCCACTGCCTCCATTGCTGTCTGTCTCGAAGGCTCGTAAACCGCCCAGAAAAAAGGCTACTTCTAGTGTTTTCGATGATGAGTCAATAATCACCGGCTGCTTCATATTTGCGCCCCATAACCTCACTCTTGCTATCGCATACCGTGCCTTTAATCCCTTTCTCAATACTCCTTTTTCAACGTCATGAAATATTTGCAAATCAGACGAATCTGAGTGTTGATGGAAAACGAAAGGTAACGTTAGCATTAATCGCGTGTGTGCTACTTCCTTTTGCGCCCCTATCAGGATAACTTCATCAATTTCGTCGGCGTCAACAACGGCCGCATGTCATCAGAAGGCAGATGAAACGGAGATGACGTTCACTTACGTGGTTGGCGTTCGTCCAGACTTCGTTTCATCGGCTGCCATGCGACCATTCGTTTCTGCGGTTGCCAGTCGTTGTAGAGCAGTTTACGAGCTTCCTGAAAAGCAAATATTGGAATAAATATTTATAAGTTCTGCAAAATTAGCACAATAAAAGGCGCAAGTGCTGAGAATTGATCGACACATTCGATGATGCGCCACACATTCGACTTCAGTTCAGAACTGCACAGACATTTCAATGCACATCTGATCCGGAAATATTGAAGGCCAACCATTTTCGGAGCCGTTAATGCGACTCTCTTGAGCAGCGCTGGCATCAGAAAACTCGCTCAGGAGGGGTAATATAGGGAACCCCATAGAAATTTGCTTCTACACAGCGTTTATGCGATACGAACGCCCCTCCTTGCGCTGTGCTTGCCTAACAGAGCAAGTACTTCGTGCAGCTGCTGTCATTTGAAGAATCCTCCCCATTAGTCAGAGATTTTGCAACAAAACCTTTTTTTGCGTTTCCGGAAATCCCTCTTAGGTGACTAGTCGGTCGGAAGAGAGGGTGTTTATGAGTGACGTCTGATAACACAGAAGCGGATTAGCATTTGATCCCCATTGATAGCGCTGTTTACAAGGCAAAAAAGTGAGCATTAATGCCAACGCCCATGAATTTGTACTTTAGTGATAAGATAAACATTTGTGACATGTAGAAGCATTGTTTGGGGCGGAAGTGGTGTAGTGGCAAGTGGCACGCTTACCACGCGAGCGGTCCGGGGATCAAATCCTGGGTCGTGAGTCGCCCGGGCCAACCAAGCCTTCCATCCCTCCGGGGTCGGTTAATTGGTACCAGACTTGTCTGGGAGGATAAAAACACTGACTTGTACATCGGCTGGCCCCCGCAAGTCATTGTATAGGCCACATCGCATTCAAACGCCACTACGAATGTACAAATGGAAGTAGAATGCGTGCCGCATCCCAAAAGGGATTGATCAACGGCAAATGCTTTATTTTTATTGTTTATCCCGAACATCTGAAAAGCCCCCTACAATTTTGAGTGGATCCAGTATGTATGGCTTAGAAATGAATCGGTGCATAGTCTTTTCTTTGGTCTGGTGATCTCTAAATATTGTCATTTAGCGTCGTTCGACTTAGTCTTAGCAACAATCTGTTCCAGGGGTTGCTATCTTTTCCGAGCATCTTCACTTGTAATGAGATCCCAAGTAATCCGCAAAGAGCACAACATCATCGAGCAGAAGTCATCGTACCGAATACTTTCTAACCGCGAAAGAATGTGAGGGCATTGTTTATTGGTTCCCAAGAAAAGCACTGTCATACGTCACAATAAGTACGTGCTATTAATCAAAACTGATGGAAAAGAAATAAGTATTGGGTTGATGCGTAATTATTGCGGCTTCTTTGAACGAATTTTTTTCAAAGAAGGCTATAAAGATATTCAACAACAGCTGCAAATGGATTAATTCCGGGGACGTTAGACACAATTTCTTCAAGACGCTGGGTTTGGCTTGAGAGGGCGTTTGGATCACGGGTGAAGAGATTAACGACACTTTTGATTCACGTTTACGGTCTCTTTGGCAACCCTACTCATGATGGGCCTCAAGGGATTGACAAAACACGGACTCTTGCATTTGGTTTTTATATCACATTTTGATTTTTTATCCTATATGTTTTATTTGTTTTTGACTACCCACTCAATATGGGTTGAAAAAAACAAAAATAGTGGTTCGTCTGAGTAAGAGGCGAAACGAACCATAGATCCCCATAATCTGACGAAGATAAGGACTTCATCGCCAACCAGATTAAAGCTAGCCTCGTAAGGCTAGTCACCTCGAGCTATGGAGATATTTCCGTGGACGATGCCAAAACAGTGGACAGCCCATTGCATCACTTGCGACGCCGTCAGCACTGTTACCCCCTCTTTCTAGAGTTTCCAGCTTCACTTCAGCAGAAACACAGCAAAGATTCCTGGGTAGAAACTCTCGCTCTTGAATGTTTACTGTTCCCTTCGTTGAGAACACATCTACGTTGCCAGCGAAATTCTCCAGCTAGCAGGCTAGCGGCTGAATCGCCTCAGCGACGCTAGCCACTATCAGACCACCAAGCACATGCTCTACACTGGGTGTAGAGCTGGGTGGGCCTGATACGGAACCTACTAGGAAACTATCACCAGTTCCCTATGAGTGTAATCGCGGAGGGAGTCGGGTGGTTCCTCAGGCTTTCACGTCTGATGCTACGACTTGGGATTCCCTTCCTTATCTCCCTAAACCTCATCCCCATTCATTTTCCCAAGGGGATATAAAACCTGTGAGGAGTATAATCGGAGCCAATAGTCTCGTTTCTGAGTCAAATGCCAATTCCAGGGCTGATTTCATTTTTCTTCTATTCGCTGTTGTTTTAGCTTCTGCAGGCAAAGCTGGAAATTCGGTTGAACGCGTTTCGCAACCAATTTTGCTCCGAAGCACGACCATGGCTGCCTTTTTTGAAAGAAGCAGATTGTATAGGCTTCCTTTGGCCCGAAAAGGAAACAAAACGGAACAAACATTGGGAACTCAGCTAAAACTGGTATTGAAAAGAGCAAAATCGGGCTAATCAGACGTCAAACGAACATCTGTGCCCGGCGACTGCCGTCACACATCCTTCCGCAATGCCAAATCCTCAGTAATTCGTCATAGGCAACGATGATCCACAGGACTTTCTGAGAGTCTGGATGACGCCGAGGCAGTCAGAACTTCTTTGTGTGTTCCGCTTGGAAGCAAAAATCGTCTAGTTTCCAGAAAATCGTCCGTGCTCTGCTATTGAACACAAGATAATTGCCAGCGACATTACATTACAGCTGATTGCAGTAGTGAGCCACGGCTTGGGTAATTATACGCCCATTTAAACTCTGGAGAAGCTTACGTCGTATGCATCGGCCTCCTATAACCTTACCGGAAACCTGCTGAACAGAAAAAATTCTGGATTACATGGACATAGTATGAATGCAGAATGTGGGGGATTGAGGTTCAAAAGTGATTCGATGGTTCAAAAGTGAAACCTATGGATGCTAAAGGGATCGCAAAAAAGGCTGATGATCCCATTTGAAGGCCCAAAATTACGCCCACGTTTTGGAAGCATTGCACCAGCTTATGGCGAAGAAATAGTGGGCGCCCGCAAGAGAATCAGACAACGAGTGGAAGAGAAAGCAAAGACGGGCGAGATGCAGGCATCTCAGAGATAGCGATTCCAGCGCTTACAATTAGTCACGCGTGAGGGGGGACGTAGTGGCTGAAACCTCAGGCCTATCTTACTTCGTGCACGAAATTGCTACAACCGGTAGCCTTACGGACAAATCTTCCTTCCTCGCCCGGAGGATTATTCCATCAACTAACTAAGCAGTGTGCTTTTAAGTAAAATCTCAGCGAAAAAGAGATCACTCGAAGAGCAAAGACGGGTGTGAAATTCGCCTCATTTTGTGAAAGCCAGGCTAAACGATCAGTGGTGGTCTGCGGCGCGTTTCAAATAATAACGATTTTGGGGAAGTTCCGAAAGCCTAAAGGATTTTCTTGCAGTACCAGGATCGATCGGTCGGTCGATCCAGGCTCAATTTTTCATCTGTTGAAGTCAAAACTTGTCGGGCATGAGAGAAGCAGAAAGCGCTAGGATCCAAAACTGATTGTTTCACGGGAGCATTCAAACACCTCCATACTTTTGGAGAAAAGTCAAGTGTGTGGCGTACACCGAGGCGATGCATCGAATATTTCGAAGTAAATGTAATAGACTAAATAATTTTGCTGAAAGTACTGACTTCTTTTTCCAAAACCGCCGGTGCTGTGAGCTGTCGTTGAAGAGCGGCAAGCTCTTCTTGAAGGTACTTCAATTTCTCTTCGATCTTCTCGCCATCTTGCACTGGGGCAGCTAAACATGTGAAAATCAGCCTATACTATAAACCGAAATGAATAACACCAACAGAAGTTACAGTCTTGTATTATCTAATTGAATTTACAATTTATTTTTTACTATAATTTATTTATAATC
>MU874434.1:13388-24217 GCA_036418205.1 Ostertagia ostertagi
TTTGCGCCGCTGCTGGCACGCAGCTCGTCCAAATCACCAAGTAAACTAGTGGGCGGATCGCTTTTGGGGGCGGAGTGCTTTCGAAGTCCTGCTCAGCAACCAGCGCACCTTTCGTCGTGAAAGCGCCACACTCGCTTCCTTGGCAGCCAAGTAACTGCTTCGTGTGGTGCATATGCTTCCCCGATGCGCTCCCTCTTTATCGTAATCGCTGCCTTTAACCCCATTTATGCTAAAATCACCTTAAGTGTTCTGAACGGCATAGCTCCTCAGTGGCAAAGTATGTTGTACCACTGGGGAGCTGTTGAACTCCTATACGCGACTGCAGAAGGAATAAATCGTTAGTTTTTGAGGCACGATAAAACAAAATAACAAAAAGGTCTTATAGAAACTAATCATTCGAAGTGGTTTATATTGGACTTGAAAGGGTGGAAAATAGTTTCAATAGTTGAGTGGTTCAAACAAAGCGGGCCTCAGGTAAAATGTCAGTTTCTGAACCGCAGGACGAGCCTTATTAATAGCAGTGAAAGTCGAAAAGCACAACAAAAGTCAAATCTTCCTGATATCGGAATTCGAATGCATCTCAACCAAGCTCATCGCAGTTAACACTTATATAGTGGGATATTGCCAGGTGTTTAGTAATGAAGTTATTTAAAGCACTTGTCGAAAGAGACGGAGTGTTAAATCAGATATAAGCTACAAAAAACCTATTTAAGTGAATTAATTTAATGGGAACTTTCAAGCGAACGATCATGTACTCGGATAATGATCAAACTCCAATTGGAGAAATGAAAAAGTGCTGCCCTAAACTTAGAGCTAAACTGACTAAAAATAGCAGCTGTAAGGCTGTAAGGGTTACCCTACGGCTCTTTGAATACGTATCGTGAAAGTTTAAACCGAATAACGAATGTCCCCCTGCTTCAAGTCCTTTTTTATAATAATGAGAATGAATTACGAAGGGCAAAATGTATTACTTGATCCTGTTCATTACAGGTATTTCGGTCAATTTAGTACACCTGAGCAAGTTTCTTAGCTTTGTTTGGTATACTTGAACTAAATTAAAAGCAACAAACCGAAATCAGCGAGTTGAGAGGGGCGTGTCTGGACGAGTTTCTACTCGTCCAGACACGCCCCTCTCAACTCGCTGTATCAACGGCAAACGCTCTATCCTTTACACTATCGAATCAAAAGCTTCAGATAGCGTGAAATGGAACGAAACTGCTGAACTACTCTTAAGGATGGGCCGGATTTCTGCCAAGTTGTGTTCTCAATTGAGAACTGGCTCAAAAATTTGCTCTCGGGATGGTTTGACCCGAAAAACAGATATTCCATCTGTTCCGGGCGCCATCACTTTTTTCTCTCTACCTTTACTCGTCGAGCTACCAAAACAAGCTCACAATCAAAAGAATAAAATTTCAAAACTATTTGTAGTCGATTTTTCGAAGTTTTTTGTAGTGCTCACGCAGACGGGCCGCTTTCCTGCAATTTCGCTGGCGTAATACCTCGAAAAAGTAGTACTTAATGAAAGGGAAAATCAAGAAGATGACTGAATAGGACATTCTCAAAACAGCACACATCACGACGCTTTTCACGTTGCTACGATGATGAGCTGCTTTGCGACTATCCTATTCATAATTCCAACCGGATGCCCTATGGATATATGTAGCTCGAAAAAAACATCTTCCTGCTGCTCGACAAAAGGCAAAAGGCGATTCTACTTAACAACTTCTACTAGACGTCCAAGCTGTGTTCCTTAACGAATGCGACCTCAACCCACATCCTGAACCCTCGTCGTGGAGGGGACTTACTCAGAAAATTTTTTCGCTTTCATTTCGTTCAGCCTAACAGGGGGCAGAGAGGAGTTAGCAAAGTCTATAAGGGTGCGACGTGTTTGTATGGAGTTAATCTGTCCAATCGCGTCAATTTCACATTCTGACGTATTGACTGGCCATCTTCATCCCATTCTTTTTCCGGACTACGCCGCCCTAAGACTTTCCACAACACACTCGTTGAAACACCTAAATCCATTTCCTATATGACAGCTCACAGGTTTCCAAACGGAGTAGTTCGATTCCCAGTATCATAACTATAATGCACTAATAACCTCCAAACAAAAACTTGCGGATAAGTGTAACTCAAACAAAGAACCGAGGTTGAGGATCGAATCAATCTCTGGTGCGCATTGGAGTGGAGTCGATGGAAAGATTGGATGTGATCCCGACCCCAATCCCAGGCACTATAACCTGGTCCAGCCATCCATCAACCGCGTCCCACCTCCCAGGCATACGTGTTCACTACACTGATTGATAGCAACGCTTCACACACAATCTTAGTGTGCTTTCAAGCTAGTGGAAACTATTTCATATGAACTCCTGGAGAGATTTGAAGCCTGTTGTACCGTGCTCAATACAATATTGAACAGGATTAAAACCCTCATGGAAAACGTAGAGACTGCAATTCATTATATATGCCAAGAATCATCCGGACATAGCTATCCCACCAAATTACAAGCTATCGATTTCAGGAAATCGATACCATGCCCACGACGTCGTACTAAAATATCCCCCCCCCGATACAAATTTGTTAAGAGCCGCTCAATAAGAAGCGGAGTGCGCGGTGACACAACCCGAAAAAGAATGCCAAAAAATAAGCAAAGCCATACCTAAAAAACTTACTGTGGCTAAAACTTACTGTGAGGTCAGCCATGATAGCGCCCAGCGCGAGCAGCGAACAATCACGCTTTTTGAGAGGGTATAGATATACAGCTGCATATCGACAACAGGCAGTTCCACTAATAGCCACTAATCGTAAAGCATGGCAAAGCCTACGCTTTGGTCGCCCAGAATCGACTTCATCATTCGGCAGCTCAAGGTAGCCCTACCCTCCCCAAGGGCTAGTTCTTGAGCTTGCCCTCCATCTCAATAAAGAGGCCAATTCTCTGACCCTCTGCTGCGTACATCTCGTCAGTTCTTTTTTTTGATCTTATTTTAGTCCTAAGATGGAGTTCAAAGGAAGCGGTCGATCATCGCCGTCTTACAACCTCAGGGACATGAAAGGATTGCTTTTAAACTGCCGCTGCGTTGCCGCTGTTGCTGCCCTTCTCAACGCCACGGAACAGAATGTCGCAGGTAATTGAAATGACACCATGAGTTCTCTCCGAACTTTTGTTTAGTAACTACTACCCACGGTTTTTTCCTATTGCTCTATCTGATAACGCTCGATCAATTGAATCCTTCATTATCATTCCAATATACTCGTAGCAAACCGCTCCACCCCGCAAGAATTAAGATCGTGAGACCAGGATCGCCCCTCCGGAGTGCGCCGCGCCTTCAGTTATTTTTTGAGTTGTTAAGGGAACTTGAAATAAATACATCTCAATTGTTTTGTAATTGTATAGGTGTTCTTATTTAATGTGTTCCGACGTTTTCAGACAAAACCTTCCGTTCAACGCCTTGAAATGCAATCTTCGTTGTTCCGCACGTGCGTCAATCATGGCTTCAGTGGAGGACGGCATCCTTTCCTCTCTACGGTAGCCTGAGGACGACGACTAGCTGACCCGTATGGTCGCTAATTAAATTCACGTGAGAACCTCGGAAGGGACAAGAATACCAAAAAATGAACCAGTTGCCGAAGTTCAGCAAGTTATAGAAAAGTAGATACGGTGCCATCATTTTGCACCGTGGAGGTTTGTTACGTGAAACTTGTGGGTGGGTTAAAGTTTCGAGAATTCGTCGTTTTTAGGGCCTAAACTAACTCGGGCTCCTGCTTGCGGTTTACCTTCAGATCCTGCAGACACCGAACTGTGGAAACTTGAAACGTTCCAGCGTAAAAAACTGTATGGCAGAGAAGACCCCAACTCTATTCTGAATGCCAGGTATCAAGAACACATGGAATTCATCGATGAAGACAACTAAGGCTCCAGTCCTACATCCCCGAGCTGTAGGAGCTACCTTGAAGCGCGCCTGCGCCCTACGTTTGTGCATTCGATAGGATCGAGCCCCGCTCATGCCAAGTGGACTATTTAAAAACTGCTAATAGACAGATAAGTAGACTATTAACTAGCAGCATGAATAGGCAAAGCAGTTATACTTTAGGTCGCTGTCATGTATGCACACAGTAACGAGTGCCAGTCAAATGCATGGCGCAACTCAGGATAGGCCGTGGGGCGAGGGAACCTAACATTAAAATTTCTCTGCCCTGCAGGGACGTCAATCAGTAGACAATCAATCAGCTGAAGAGATCCGGACGCAGCAAGGCGTAAAATAAGTTGACAAATTCGTCATAATTTAATATTGGATTCCCTCCGCTTTTCGAGCAGAGGGCAGCATCTGTCGGACCCTTGCCAGGGTCGGTCCTATCGTTGGTACTTTTCGAAAATTTTTACGACCCCCCTCCCCCAACGTGGATTTGATACGACCCCCTTTTCCCCTACCTCCACCATCTCCATCTTCCATCAAAACCCCGCCCACTTTTTCCTCCAAAAATGCCGTCGAGCGGGGGGTATATAGTCACTCTGAAACGGCAAATTTTTATCCTTGCGCGCCCTCCACTCGCCCAGCCTACTACTACCCACGAAATCTTAGTTTCACCTCAATCCCACACGTGATTTCGAGCGACTAAAGTGGGTACGACCCCCCCCCTCCTACAAACTCAACCAGGTACGACCCCCCCGTTGTTACTCGTAACAACGTAGGGTTGACCCTGCCCGTGCATAATCTCTTCGTTTTGGCAGCCTGCCAAACTAGGCACTACTGCACGCGTTCAGCGAAGAGTAAACAGAAGATTTGTGCTGTTATCAAAGCATCTCGCTGGAAATGCCCGTATCGAAGGAAAGAATGGTTCAAATCGGAAATCGATCTAATTCGTTGAACGACATTTTTGGGCAACTCTTCTTGCCCCATTGCACCATGCTCCATTGCCAGGCGAGACGACGTCAACGTGCACTCAGTTATGCTTTAATGTCGCCGACTCTGCACGAAATTCAGCCAAAATGCTGTTTTTAACGGCCTTTTGAATAAGAATGCAACGGGGTTGCACGCATCGTAGACATTTCTCGAGAACGAATCGTTGATAATGCAAGAACAGAAAGGAAAAGTCTGAAAAACGTTTTGCAGCATGAGTGGGCACATAAATTACGTTGCTCGGTGAGCAAGGATTGCAAAAACGTTCCTAGAGTGGCAATCGAATCCTTGTTAACAAAAGTGACTTTCTCCAAACAGAACCCACTAGAGATGAATTTGATTGACGACACATTGAAAAGCTTTAGAAATCCTTGAAATTAGAAGACTATCACCCGAAATAAGCATCGTGACGCCTTACAACGGATGCTTTAAGTTCGCCGAGTTTCTAGGAATACCACATACAACTAGATAGAGGCTCGGCTGGTTCGCGGTAAGGGGGGTTGTGTAAGGCGGTGGTCCCTGCTTATCGCGCACATAGTTTGAGGTCAGATCCCTGGTGGAATATCGTCAAGACCCCCCCCCAAATGGCGACCAGCGTGGAGCGGAAAATAACTTCAACTATTTGACGGACATTTGTCCCTGTCAAATTTGTCGAAAACCCGTTATAAATGACCTCCCTCCCTCAATGCCGAGAAAGCTCAGCCCCGCTATTACGACAACGTTCACACTTCTTCGAAGAGATGGCCACCCTCAGTCAAACCTAAATGCAACTCCCCCTTCTCTCACGTTGAAACTGCCTGAACGGACGGTTGATCACTCTCAAGGACTGGCTCCAGACTTATCTTCAGGAGAGCAACATTGACACACATCGGCTGGCTCCGCACGTCGCTGTGTAGGCAAACCGCATATAAATACTGCTACTAAGAAGGGATGAAGGATAGGTAAAAGGCCTAAGAGGAACTGTGTCACAGAGTCACAGAGAAATGCATTCGGTTGTATTGCTGTGCTACAGAATGACAAACAAATCCATAGTGCAATTTCAGCCCCTCCCAAAAAGAAAAATGCCGGTCGATTGCCTTTGACGGCAACATTTGGTGAGGTTGAGAATTTAGCTGAACTCTGATCTGACGTCCATGCTCGACCTTCTTGCATTTTGGCATGACTAGTTCAGTAATGATCCTCAAGCTTGTTTTTGTTTGTTAGTAGCGTTTTTTTGTTTTTGGTAGCGTAACTGGTAGCGCACTTGCCCGGAAAGCGAGAGGTGCGGGTTCTAGTCCCGCCTGGGGCGAAAGTTTTGTTCACAACCCAGCATTCTTGTGAAAGTTCTTCAAGCTTTCAAAATTGAACTTTTTATTAGGCTTACGTTTCGGCTTCTGTGCGGTTGAGGTGGAAGCTACAAAGCATCCATAAATTTGACGAAAAACCATGCGTACGTGACGTTTGTGAGATTGGCCATTTCCTTATATTTCTGGCTACCCACTCCAAAGTACGAATCAAACAATGACAGGACTGGAACTCCAACAGAAGTGAAGCTTTTAGAGCTGCCCACGTTTCGGAGCCTTCAAAGATACAGTGTGGACGCTGAGTAAGAATTCGCTAAGCTTTGGTCAAGAGCTGGACATGCACGTATGGACAAGTAGTAAAGCATTTTCAAGCAAGCTCAACTCTCAGGTTGGGGAATGTTTTTCTAAAAAATTGTCTTCTCTCTGGGAAAATGGGAGATCCAGTAGGAATTCTCCCCCTCAACGAACAAAGTTGTTTATTGGGTCGTTAGACCTGCTTCGTTCTGACACGATGTCCACAAGGGTTGAAATTCACCAAAATACGTCTCCTTGGTGAGGAAGTTCCATCTGAGGATTGACCCTCCTTCAAGAGAAAGTAGGTGAAAAGCAGTTCAAGGAACCAAAAAAAAACCCTCTACGAAACAGGTCGACAGCCCGATAAGAAGACCACTCCAATAAAAAAGGACCTCTCGGTCCATATACAAGTACTTCGGATCATAGGGCGGAAGTGGTGTAGTGGCAAGTGGCACGCTTACCACGCGAGCGGTCCGGGGATCAAATCCTGGGTCGTGAGTCGCCCGGGCCAACCAAGCCTTCCATCCCTCCGGGGTCGGTTAATTGGTACCAGACTTGTCTGGGAGGATAAAAACACTGACTTGTACATCGGCTGGCCCCCGCAAGTCATTGTATAGGCCACATCGCATTCAAACGCCACTACGAATGTACAAATGGAAGTAGAATGCGTGCCGCATCCCAAAAAGGGATTGATCAACGGCAAATGCTTTATCCTTTATCCTTTTTCATTGCGAATTCGCTTTGGGCTCCCTTTAATGTATGGATTGAGAAATCGAACGCACAACTCCTTCGAAGAAATTGGTTGCGCCAAACAATGCTGGGCAACTGAAATTGTCAGGGAGAGCTCAAAGGCACGGCGCTTGAGCGCACTTCGGCACGACGTGCTCGACCGCATCCCGCACTTTCTACCAAAACGATTATCCAAGGGTTGGGTTAGGTACCTCTCCACCGACCTCATTCTCTCAACAGAGTACTACTTCGGCTACCATCTTGAAAGTTTTTCCCCATTCATCCTATTCATCTACCGCAGCCCCCAGCGCTAACATGTTTCTCACTGCTCGACGTATTGATTCTCTAACACGATCGAAATGCGAATGGAATTTCTCAAGGATGCCATTTCTTCCGCAGGGGTACAAAATCGACCAATTCCTCAAGCGGAAATCATTGAGAGGATGGGGAATATCTCACCTTTAGTGCAAACAGTTGAAAGCATTTTTTGAGGTAAAAAATCCGCAAGGCTCCATCTAATATTTTTTTTCGTGATAAAAAATATTTCATGAAAAAAATAGAGCCACAATTGTAAGCACGCCATCGAGAAACGATAACGATATCTATAAAAGGAAATTGGGATTAAAGACAGATTCGTTTCTCTTTCGTCTTTTAGTTGACCCTACAAATGAGATTTGTCGGTGACCCTGATGCCCTTGTTTTGCGCATGAATGTGCGCCCTTTAAGAGCAATAAATACAGAAATTGGATAAATAAGTAATCAAAATGGAAGCAGAGACCAAAGCACCCCTGGGTTGATTCTTCTAAATAAACCCGAATATATTTAAATGTATAGAACGTTGTGCGAACTTTGCAAACCCCTCATCCACATATTTGAGTAAATAACCATCTAAAAATGTTACCACTTTCTCACTAGCAATTCAGGGGCGGGGTTTGCATGTGGGCGGGCATATGGGAACAGATTTTCAACCCTTGTAAAATCGACAAGGGGTTTCTGGTGATAGTACAAGACAGCGCCACAGTGCAAATGCTTAATATAGTAGACTTCGGGCTACCGTAACTTTTATTTTTAAATTCCCGAGCTATTTATTCCATCACTTCGCACCTGATCAGACGCAAAAGCTTTTTGAGTGGGGTGGCCATTGAAACTAACAATTAAAGTTGGTAAAAAATGGGTAAATTAAATTACTGAGCAATTTAAAAAGCAGTTTTCAAATGTAATTACATATATTTCAATCCCTGCAAAATTGGATTTACTGCAATTCACTTTAGAACACCTTTTAACAATGCACTATTTCAGATTAGAGACCACAGAAGGTGAAAAAACCCAGTTACTGCTTTCGTAAAATTATCAAAAAAAATGCTGGATTATGGGCAAAACTCTTTGCTCCAGGCAGGAATCGATCCCTCACCCCTCGCTTTCCGGGAGTCGGGCCCCATTTGGCACTACGGAACTAATGAAATTTTACTGTAATGAGTAACTAAATGATTCAATATGGAGACCATTTATCTGTTTATTTATTTTTGATTATTCATTTGCTTATTTATTTGTTTACGTGAAGGATCATGCCCATCCATTAGACCGACCGACAACTCTGTTCGAGTTCAGATTTTGAGAAAACTATGTATTTTCATTTGATTTTCCCTTCTATTGGCGAAAGCACATATTCCGATTTATACTAATTTGTCTGTTTCCTATTAACTTTCAAAACTTAACTTTCAAAAATCTCTAAACACTTTTTTACCTTTTGTAAAAAAAATATTGCGTATGTAGACATAAAATCTTTCCTATGAAATTTACAATTCCATTTCATATAGAGCTATATACCGGAAAATAAATACGCTTATATGTACTGATCATACATAATGTCATATTGAATCGTCAAGTAAATCAAAGACGGCTGAAGGATACGGTAAAAAAAAGTGACGTCACAGATTTCATAACATACCGTAAGCGGCTGCGAAAATCAAAGCGATGACAAGTGCGCGCATTGGTGATGTGGGTGAACGTGTGTGTCCAGTGTGTCAGCCGCTGGGCCGTATCAGTACTGAGATTGTCCCCAGGCTCCGCCCAGCCCCAGCGACAAACCCTCTCTGATCACACGATGGCCCGCCCACTCGTGCTCTGCTGCTGCTGCTGTTATCGGGGGAATGGGCCGACCGAGACGACGACCCGAGATGGCGTCTGGAATGTGAAGGAATGCTAGGCATGTCGTTTACATGGAAGGATAATGGGACAATGAGGAAGTAGAAGGAGTCGAAAAGGGACTTCTTAAGGAGAAAGTTTGTGCTCATCGACTTCTGTGGTATGCGCCATGCATTTCATCTTCACCAGCAATTGTATACGCTTTCAATGGGTCCCTTCCGAGCCGACAAATGAGAATGGCACAGCAGCAACACCGGCCTTTCGGTTCTAGTTCTTTACTAAGCATGGAGTCACTGAATAGTTTTCGTAAGAGGAGAATCGGATAAACCTTTTAGCGTCCACTTCGGGATACGCCACACATTTTATTTCCATCCAGAATAGTTTGAATGCGGTGTAGGTCTCAAATTGACTTGTGGGGACGGCCGACTACGAATTCATTGTTTTCATTACATATCCCCAGACAAGTCTGCCAACGATTGTTCGGCCCCGAAGAGGGCGTGATCGATCCTAGAATTGACCCCTGGACCGTGCGCGTGGAAAGAGACGCCAGTTGCCACAGCACCACACCAGTACGTCTTTCCTATACGGAGTGAAAATTCCAAAGATAGGTGAACCGAGCTCAAGGTCCTCATAAGATCAGGGTACAGCAGCAGCCACGACCTGCTGCCGTGCCCCGATGCTGCACGCCCCTCGAATAGTTACCATCGGGGTTTCAGATAAGTGGCTAATATTCTATCGTTCGTGCATTTATTGGCCAGGCAGAGAAGCCCGCTCTTTCGGATACTTTAAAGGAGTTATGACGAAATCGAAAAAAGAGGAGGTAGGAAAGGGGCAATCAGCGTCGTTAGCACACGCATGGTTTGGGAATTATGCATAGCCCGGGCCAAATCCCGCCCCCGACCGACAAAGCTTCCCAGTCCTCTAAGAACAGCAGGTTGGTAAAAAGGTATCGATGGAAACCGAATTTTTCATCCTTTGCTAGCTAATTCATTCAGTGGGTAGAGTTAAAGAGATGCAACGATATGGACTGGCCAATATTTCATTCAGTTTCTTTTCTCTCTACCTTGTGCTCGTACCGACTGGCCTTATCCGGCCGGATGGTTTTTCCGGAATAATCCAGACGTGTAACGCATACTTCACATTCCTTCTCAATGCTCTAACGAAAACATTTAGCGCCGAAAGATAACAGAATCCGCTTGCAGCCCAAGCTGATAATTTTGTGGACGCTTACCGACGTCACAAACTTTTTCGAGCGCCTTGTCACCCCATGAAGTCAAGCTGATGACGACAGAAGTTATCCCTGGGATTGGCTTAGTCCTTCGACTACAAGGCGATTTTTCGCATGTCGTCGCGTGGGACCGGGACCTTTTCGCATTTTCAAGAAAATTCATCTTAATGCTGGAGGTTATCTGAACCAAAAGGGTCATCACTCGATGCAGATAGTGTCTAGACTTCATTCTTCTCAGTCCTTCGCAGGAAT
>MU874445.1:0-10518 GCA_036418205.1 Ostertagia ostertagi
ATTTTCGCTGCAGGAACTGCAGGTCCACTCACCAGCGATGAACCTGAGGTTCTACAGCAAGGACGTTTCGCGCTGCGAACGCGAAAAAGTTGCTTCCTGTCCTAGTAAGTGAACCACACCCGTGCAACTGTACCAATAATAATAGTATTTATATACTTCCACCAATTTGAATGTTTGTCATCAAGGAACGTTGCACATCCACCTTTTCGTGACGACGAGGTTCATACTAAATGATGAGCATAGAAATAAAATAGGCATAAAAAGTAGAACTTTGCCGCTACTTTGACAACTTATTCTCTAAATTCCTGATTTCCTAGCAGTCTGAAAAAAATACAGTGTAATTCAACTGCTAACTCACTTGCTTTCCTTGTCAGAGAGGAGTGAGCTATCGGTCAGTTCCAACGAGCTATCAACTGTACCGATAGAAGAGCAGACAGACTCAGTTGATGTTCCATCGTTGTCGGAATCCATAATAATGTTAGCACAATGCCAGGTTGGATAAGTATACCAAAACCCTTTTCTCACCACCCTGCCTGCAATTAAACTTGCGAGTATGCATGGAATGAATACTGTACACACACATATTCGGTTGTGGATGCTCATGCGATGGTGAACGACGGATGTACGGCTGGTAATAAGAAAAGAATGTACACTCCCCTTCAAAAAGCGAGGAAAGTGTCGGGTGCAGACCATGCACCACAAGTGACGACGGCCTTCACAAAATGTTAATGTTTTCTGCCAATGAAATGATTAGCCTGTTGCAGTTGTATTTATCGATTGTCACTAATTACAACTATCATTGGTCTCATCCAGTAAGGGGGGCATCAAGTGGCTGCCCTCACCCCCCACCCCCTAGACTGCCTACACTCCCCCTGGCGCACAGGTTTCTCGAAGTACGGGACCCCGTGAGCCAGGGGGAGTGAAGGCAGTCTAGGGGGTGGGGGTGAGGGCAGCCACTTGACGTTGCATCACAATGCCCCCCCCCCTTACTGGATGAGACCCTATCAGTCACCAGAAATGAGCTATCACTATGAACAACTTCTAACCAAATCTACTTAGAGACCGTCGTCAGTTGCGCTGCTTGGTCTGCATCCAACACTTTCTTGCTTCTTGACGGGGAGGTTACCTTTGATGGCATATTCCACTCGCAAAAACCTTCTACCTTACCCCTGGGCGTTAGATAAAATGTGTGATGCAAGAAATGCGCACCTACACCGCACTTCACGCCAACGGCTAAAACATTTCGGGCATCACGGGGATCTTCGTTTAGACTGCTTTCATAGTTTGCGGTCCGTACGGACCGTGCGGACTGCGCGGGGAGAGTGGAGCGCGTCAACACGCGCTCTGGCGTACGATGCGTACTTGGCGCACAGTTGGCGCCCTCCGATCGATAATCCTAATTTCAATACATTTTTCCCATTTTTTGCCGTTTTGCTTTCACTTGCGCTTGTTTAGCTCAAAACTATTCTTTTTTGTATGGATTACTTCTGCTTACTAATGAACTTACATGGGACTTACTGCTACTTTCAATATGGACTGTCGAGTCCACGTCTCCACTCGATGGGCGTGGCCCGAGACCACGAGGCCGACGCACGACAACGAGGGAAGAGCGGTGATGGTCCAAGCCTGACCATGCTCAATCCCTCCCCACGACTCTCTCTATTACTATGATATTGAAGTAATGAATATGTATAGCCTAACTTTGTATTTATTCTCACATACCGCTGCACACCTTCAGATTAGGGCCTCGCGAACCTGTATCTGACATGGAGGTCCCGTGGTGTAGTGCTTAGCACTCAGGACTCTGAATCCTGCGACGGGAGTTCAAATCTCCCCGTCTCCATGTAAGTCGGAAAGAAACATATTCAGTTTTTGATTTCGAAATTTGCTGTTTCGGGCGCAATGTGCCTCGGGGGGGGGGGAGCCAGTCGCCGCGCGCGGCCGTTGCGGCAACAGGAAATTCGTGAGCCAGGGGGAGTGTAGCCAATTCAGGGGGGTTGGGGGTGAGGGCAGTCACATGACATGCGTGAGAAGCTGGAATGTTCCGTGAGAAGCCGGAATGTTCGAATTTCCTGTTGCCGCACGGCCGCGCGCGGCGACTGGCCCCCCTCGAGTCACATAGCGCCCTGTTTCTTATAAGATACATTTAAAACATCACCTGCGCATCGCAGACGATGATCCTATCTCGGCCTTACGTCTGGCGGGGGCGGACCCTATTGTACAAAGTTGACAACATACGATTCTCACTCCATATAGCTTGGCTGAATAAACTGTTTCGTGCTCACGCTTTCTTACTACTCTCTCATCATATATAAATCCACTGAACCACCGCGAGGTGATTAAAAGGGTCCACCATAACCCTAAGTCTCTAGTCACCCGCAACAGCTTGTGGCGACTCTACTGCACAATATTCTGCCACGACTCGAAGCAATAGATGCTGCTCTCTCCAGACTCGGTGCTATAGAATCTGCCTGTCAGACTATTATGGAGCGTACCACAAAGTCGACATGCAGCTTCTGTACCCTGGAAAGAGAATCGGGACTCACACTTCACCAGCGGTGTAGCCGGTACCCTGATCCAGTATCACGTACGGCCCAAGCTGCAAAATTGCAGCTGTGTCTGAAATGCCTGAAACCAGGGCATGAAGACGCCTGCGAGGTGAAGTGTAGCGGTTGTGGTCTCGACCACAACTTGCTGCTCTGTCACCAACGCAGGCCAATTCAACAGCAGTCTCATAAGCGACCCCGCTTCTGAGGCTGCATCGTCGAGCAGTCTACAACAACCAATCAAGCAGTCTACAACAACTACCGTGTCCTTCGATCAAGCCGTCTTCACTTTTCTACGAGCAGAAACCTCTCAAGTAGTCTACCTGCCCGTTCGAGCTGCTTCTACCGTTACCAGCAGTGCTACAATCGCTCGACGCGACAACTGCGATCTTCATTTGATTAACATTGTTGGGACCATTGGTCCAATTTGTTCGTTCGCCCCCCGCGCCGGAGTATCATCGCCTGCGCATCGCAGGCGATGATCCCCTCTCGGCCTTACGTCTGGCGGGGGCGGACCCTTTTGTACAAAGTTGACAACATACGCTTCTCACTCCATGTACGCACACGCTTTCTTAGCTTCTCTCTCATCGATATAATATCCATGATCCACCGCGAGGTGATTAAAAGGGTCCACCATAACCCTAAGTCTCTAGTCACCCGCAACACCTTTATTGGAAAAGCATAAAGGACGTACAGCCTTTTCTTTTTTTTGAGATCATATCAGTTCACTGTTATGGCGCAAGGGTTAAAAGGTGCCTTTTGTTTTCCAAAATTTTGTTTTGTCCAATTTCAGAGGGTATGCAACAACTTAATACGGGAACTGAAACTCATGTTGTTTCGCGTACGATGCCGGACATGTATCATTCGATATGAACTTAATCAATCATTCGGGAAGTGGACACCTGTTTGACAACTTAGAAGAATTTTTCAAGTATACGAAACTTTTGTATGAATAAGTGGGAGGGGGGGGCGGGGGGGCAGGGGGGGGGGGGGGCAGGCGGGGGGGGGGGGGGGGTGACCCCAGAGAAATGTTCGTTTCTTTCAAACAGAAGTTCAGTATTTAGGAGTACTCATCAGCAAAAATGGTACTCGTCCAAACCCCAATAAGGCTGCTAGTATTGCTAAGATCCCAGGTCCAACTGACGTCAAATGAATAAATCCTATTTTAGGAGCAGCATCTCATTTTAGACGTTATTTGCCGCGCTTCTCAATTATAGCCACCCGGGCGGGGAGGGGTTCGAGGGTCTGGGGCGGGGGGGGGGCTGGCGGCGGCGCCGCGGGGGGGGGCGCGGTCGACGATTAGCCAAAGTGCCAAATTCAATAGGAGCCTACACATTAATATAGGGCAGGTAAACATAACACGTTTTGTGATTTTCTTGATCGCTACCCACTACCCCGCATGAACGCAATAAAAGCGTGATCATTCACCATTCAGAAATTCAATTAAGTCAAAGAAATTCCAAGTATAGTTCAGTCATTAAATTCCTGAGTAATGAGCTTAGAGGATATTAGTTCCCAAAGAATTTCGGAGTCAAATCAGAAAGTTTCTCTGTGCATAACAACTTCAGTAGGTTGGCAAACCTCTACTCTCTGTGTATATTCCTTGTATAGTGTATACACAACAGGGAATCATTGTTTATTCCGGATGAGAACATGCAAGCTAGCATAGTAGCTATATTTCATGTGAATCCACTCATAGGATCACATCTAGAAATAGGAAAAACAAAAGCATAAAAGAGAAGTATATTGGCCGAACCTGTGTACCAAGATGTAGCAACCTACATCAATACTTGCCCAATATGCCAAAATGTGAAAACACCCTCAAAAGATATTATTCGCGAAGAAATGGGAACTTTCCCAACGCCAACCAGACCTTTTGAACGTGTTCACACAGATACAATGGGACCGTTACCTCAGTGTGAAGACGGAAGCAAACTTATTTCGATTACCGTTTGTGCCTTCAGTAAATTTGTAGTTTGTACCTCGATAGAAGACCAAACTACTGATACAGTGGCAAAGCCACTGATCCAATGTGATGGGTCATTTCGAAACACGGTAACCCAAACGAAATTGTTTCGGACCGCGGTTCATTATACTAGCGGGGTATATTCTAAAATAAATCAAAAGCACTTGGTATCACAAATAAATTTGCTACTGCTCATAACCATAAGGCTGATGGACAAGCAGAAAGGCTGGCAAAGGTAATCACTCACTTCTTAACAGCGTATTGTTCGGAGGCCAGGCACCAATGGTCAGATTTTGTCCAGCCTATTGTTTGAAAACCAAATTGCAACGAAGTCGTCATTCTACGGAACAGGATATGACTTCCTACACAAGGTATGTCCAACGAGCATTTCCATTGGAGACTTAGTACTTTTACATGGCGACACAGTTCGTCCAAAACTGACAAACCAATGGAAAGGTCCGTTTAAGGTTGATTCTATCGATCGACCAAATATTACAATAACTAACCTTGTAGGTCGCCCTGTACGACAAGTTTTCACGTTTATCGCTTAAAATTGTATGTCCCTCGTTTTTTGTCGGATGATATTTTTCTAACCAAAACACGCAAGCACAACCACCATTGTCGCAAGTACAAGAAAGATTATCTGCCGAAGCACAACCTATAATACGGCGTTCTCGTCGAATTCAGGAAAAACATCAATTGGAAC
Organism: Ostertagia ostertagi; assembly: GCA_036418205.1. Classification (NCBI taxonomy): domain Eukaryota; kingdom Metazoa; phylum Nematoda; class Chromadorea; order Rhabditida; family Trichostrongylidae; genus Ostertagia; species Ostertagia ostertagi. The sequence continues at coordinate 5,219 of MU874445.1, forward strand.
CGGAATGACGAAAAACCGGAGAACTAACTGTTAACTTGAAACAGTTAGATCTACTAGGTCAGTTTAGTTAAACTTTCATTAGCTGCTTCGTTGCGAAAAAAACGTAATGAAGAGCGCTTTGAATTGGCGTTTTAAAGGAACTCATATAAGGCAGAATATAATATAAATATAATATACATATAAGGCATATCATTCAAAAAGTTACACGCCCTTATACTAGTCGGAAGTAGGAAATTTCGTTTAGCAAGACTAGTATTCGTATCAACTGTAAGAAATGTACTATATGTATTATGCTCTATCTTGGTCACTACAAAACGAGATTTTGATGTAAAATCTATATCAACTATGTTCAATTCACTGGTATTTATGAGAATTAAAAAAGGCTATACAGGCTATGCATACATTTTTCCATGTGTACACTAACCAGTTGTCTGACACTAGACTCATCACTCGATGTCTTTCTTTTTTATGCAAGCACAACCAAGTATTCAAACTCTAGTTGGGCAAATAAATGTATAAAATAACACGTAGAATAGGATTATTCATTGTTGTATTATGTTTTCTTTTTTCATCTCTTTTCATCACACTACCTGTTACAACAAGGAACCGTTCTGCGTTCCACTCCAATACCTTGTTGTGAATCCAATAGCTCGAGGACGGGCTACTAATAAAAGAGGAAGTGAAACTTTGGGGGGCCCCGGGCTTATTACGTTTTGGAGTAGTACCTTCTCCCTCTTCACAAGTTAAAGGGAATCTTCCACGGACCATGGACCAGTGGGCGGGACCGGAAGTTTTTGTGACGAAATGCATGGTAGGTACGGATCCACGTGTCGAACGCACGAACGTGAACAGGATTCACTTCAAACCTTCCCATGAACGTGGATCCGTACCTACCATGCATTTCGTCGCAAAACCACTTCCGGTCCCGCCCACTGGTCCATGGTCCGTGGAAGATTCCTTTAAGAAACCTCTGTATGTTATTTTCCTGAAAGTCACTTGTATGTCAGTGGCTGACTTTAGTCATGATCGTGCCTTGAATACCATCTCCTATATCTGAAAGTTTGTTTCTTCCAGTGTTGTTGAATGAAAACGCTGTTGTAAGCGAAGGCGTGTTATTCATTTCCGAATATTTCTCTGACCTCACTTGCATTTTCTTACTTGTCATTTTGTCATTCAGTATATGTATTGCTCCTCAACTACATTGTCCTCAACTACATCTCGGAGGACACCGGAATGGAAGGATGTTAGAGCTCGAGGACGAGCTCACTTTAAGGAATGGAGATTTCGGGTCCACGTCTCCACTCGATGGGCGTGGCCCGAGAACACGAGGTCGACGCACGGCAACGGGGAAAGAGCGGTGATGGTCCAAGCCTGATCATGCTCAGTCCCTCCCATGACTCTCTCTCTCTTATCATGATTTAAGGCAAACTCCGGGAAAAACGAGGGACTCACCTGTTCGAGTGTGAAGAGCTGGATGCTAAGTTGATCGAAGGTAATGAAAGAAGCAGGAAATACCTCCAAAGAACTACAAAATTAGAAATTCCTCTTCGTTAGTCGCTTACGAACCAGGGCTGGGAAAATTACGTGTTTGGACATGTCTACAGCAACTGTTGGCTTTGTGCCATCAACCGACACGACCACAAAAAGTCAGCAATGAAAACTGATTTTCCCTAGTTTCCCTATTTTTTCTATTTTTCTGTGCTTTTTTGTTTGCTTCCTATCTTAAAATTTTTTTCTTCTCACTAGAATGATGACAACGTTCTCCAAAATGGTCGTAAGATAGGCTTTGATGTCGATTTTCGCAATTGAAATCCGCTAAATACTCCCCTACGACTTTCCAAACAACGGCTTAACATCTAGCGTTCCAGGTGGTTGTTTGGAAGATCACGTAGGACGGTGGGCGGGCTCAATGGGCTTGGGGCGGCGCCAATGCTCCAACCTAGGCCCCTAGCGCCTAAACCTTATCAAAACGCCCCGCCACTTCTGCACATGGTCTGCCCTTGCGTACTGCTCCATATTTGACGGGGAAAACCTAAATTTCGCCAGAAATCCCGGAATTTGCCTTCAGTAATAAATAAGTATAGCCTACTTTGTATTATGGTGGTGGGGTCCGCTCCTCCAAGTGGTGCCACTGGGAACTGCTCACTTTTGTGGGCTGAGCTGATCGCGGACATTCGAATGCAGGCGACAGGCCCCCGTGACAGGCCGGCCTACGAATATCCACGTCACATCACATGGTTAATGACGTCATGTGATTTCCGAGATAATGCTACGGCGTCCGCGGGAGCCGACGCGCACTCGCAAAGCCCGGCGAGTGTGAAAAGTATGCGAGGGTCTCCGACGCAAGGACGGCGTCGGGGGGCAACTAGCTAGTCCACAAGTCCTGCAACGCACGGAAGATTCGCGTTGCGACGTTAAATCTTGGCACGTTGACGGGCCGCTCGTACGAGTTAGCAGAAGCTCTAGAGCGCCGACGGATTGATTTCTGTGCCGTGCCGCAAGAAAGCAGTGGAGCGATGGCACGATTTACTTCGAGAACATCTCAGCCGTAGAATTTGCCCACCCAGCAGTCCCTTATGTCCCGCCAGTGCAAGGTCCTGTGCAGAGAATAACCGTGGAGGAAACGGAAGCTGGCTCTGAGAAGATGATTTTAAAAAAAAAAAAAAAAAAAAAAAAAAAAAAAAAAAAAAAAAAAAAAAAAAAAAAAAAAAAAAAAAAAAAAAAAAAAAAAAAAAGGCTTACAGGTCCCGATGATTTGGCGGCCGACATATGGAAGTCAAAATGCTGGTGTCCTACCGAATGGTTGACCAAGTTTTTCAACCAGATCGTAGCAGAGAGAAAGGTGCCTGAGAGTTGGCAGCAGAGCACAACGATTCCGATTTGGAAGAAGAAAGGCAGCCCTGCTGACTGTACGAGCTACCGTCCAATCCGCCTGCTCTCGCACAGCATGAAGATCTTTGAGCGAATTGTGGACGGCCGTATTCGTGACATCGTGCAGCTTTCCATCAACCAGTGTGGATTTGTGTCAGGCTGCGGCACCATCGATGCAATACATGCCGCCCGCCTTCTGTTGGAAAGACATCGCGAGAAAAGAAAAGCTGTGCATCTTGCCTTCCTGGACCTGGAGAAGGCTTTTGATCGCGTTCCTCGAGAAGTCATATGGTATGCTTTACGACAGCACGACGTTCCTGAAGAGCTCATTGAGTGGGTGCGCATACTTTACTCGAACTCAAGGAGTCGGGTGCAAACGGTGGCAGGTACTTCGATGGAATTCCCCATCTCGGTCGGTGTGCACCAGGGCTCCGCGCTTTCCCCACTCCTATTCATTGTCGTTATGGATGCCATTTCGCGTGATCTTCAGAAGCCCGCTCCATGGACGCTTCTTTATGCTGATGACGTGATGCTCGCATGTGATGACAAACATCTGCTCGAGCAACAGGTGCAAACCTGGTCCGACCGTCTGGCTATGTTTGGGCTCAGGTTGAAATGTGAAGAAGACAGAGTACTTGACCACCGATTTGAGTGAGTCAGGCACAATTAAGATCAGTGGCACTGAGCTCACACGTACAACATCGTTCAAGTATCTTGGGTCGGCAATCGCGTCCGACGGCAGCCTGATCTCTGAAGTAAACTCCCGGGTGAGTGCAGCTTGGTAAGTGGGGGGGTGTGTGGGGGGGGGGGGGGGGGGGGGGGGGGGGGGGGGGGGGGGGGGGGGGGGGGGGGGGGGGGGGGGGGGGGGGGGGGGGGGGGGGGGGGGGGGGGGGGGGGGGGGGGGGGGGGGGGGGGGGGGGGGGGGGGGGGGGCCGGCGTTCTCTGCGATAAGAAAATACCAGAGCGACTGAAATCTAAGATCTACAGAACCGTCGTCCGACCAGTCGCCATTTACGGAGCAGAGTGCTGGCCCGTGACTAAAGAGGTTGAGGCTCGTCTCAGTGTAATGGAGACAAAAATGCTGCGCTGCCGGGGTTACCCGTTTAGACCACATTCGCAACGATACCATCAGAAAGCGGTTCGGTGTGGCTCCCATCGCTGATAAGATGCGCGAAGCTCGCCTGAGGTGGTACGGTCACGTCCTTCGCGCTAATGATGAGAGTGTCCGTAAGAGATCGGTCTAGACTTTAACGTGCCAGGAAAGCGGCCAAGAGGACGCCCGAAGCAACGATGGCTTGATACGTTGCATGAGGACTTGAAATTAGTTGGCCTCCACCCCGATCAAGCATTAATCGGGAAAAGTGGCGTCAACACATCAGAAAAGCGGACCCCGCCACAGGGTGGGACAAACGCTAAAGAATAAGAAGAAGCTTAATTTTGAATTTGTACTCATACCGCTACACACCTTCAGTTTAGGGCCTCGCGATTCCGTAATCTGGTAGAACCTAACCATTCTAGGACAGTCGAAAAGCAATGAATCACAATGAATGATTCACAATGAATGTGATGAAACCGAATTTTTCGGTTTCATTACATTCACTGTTGTCCATTGTTGATTCTTGTGCTTACAACCCCCTCGACCTCACATCTCAGCATTGGTGAAAACAGTCGAGCTTCTCCATCGTTATTCATCAATACAACCAATCGTGCGATCGTGCGATTGCATGGTCAATACGGATTTACCCTAACACTCGATTTGCTGTTGGAATATGGTCCGACAGGGCGATTTCAAACTTCACAAAGTGTGAGATTGGAGAGTGGCGACAATGGAGAACATGTGTTTCAATTGGGAAATTGGGAAATTACAAGATCAGTATATTAGGAGATGAGGGTATCCCGCTAAGAGGTTGAAACATGTATGGATTGAAATCGGTAGATATCAGTAGATTACGGTATTAGGGTTTGAGGATATTAGGATCAAGAGATTGAAATATGTACAGTACTCGCCGTTTGAAATCGAAAATTCACGCGAATAACGCGAATCCTCGTTAATTTCGTGAATTCGTTATAACTCGGTTCAAAATTGAGCTTTCGAGAATCCGAAGATATCTTTGAATTCAGCTCGTCGGACACTATAAGAATGTGCTTTGATACTTTGGAAAAGCTCCATATAGGATTGCGCCATGCACTCGATTTTCATCTCAAAAAGTAGTTGCTCGCATGTGATGTGTATATAATCCCGCTTATGCGGGCTGACCGCTACACACCTCAAAACTTACCCCAGAATGCGCCACGTACTCAATCTCATCCACTACATTGTGAGATTAGATGAATGTTATTTTCCGAATTCTTAGATCTTCTTTTCGTCTCCTTTGATGTTGACCTCCCATGGGCAGGAACGGCATCATTAGGAGCTTTTGCTAAACTGG
>MU874450.1:0-10654 GCA_036418205.1 Ostertagia ostertagi
AATTTCTCTTCAACGAAAAGCAGCACCAGCATCGGAAAACTAGTAATTGATTATTGGATTTATAATGCTTTCCATTGAAGTGCTGAAAGTCGGTCGAGCTATCGCTCTTGATTTTCTTACTTCCAGATGACCTTTTCTATGTGAGTGGTGTCAGACGTGGCACCTACACACAAATCCACAGGGGTTAGAATGAAAGTTGTATGCCCCTCCTCTGAAGGAATCTGTTATTTATTTACCCAGCCCAAAAAATAAGTTAAAGTTCAGACCAGTGAAGTAACCTAAGCAAGCTTAAAGAGAAACTAAAACTTCAGCGCCACTCCCACGTGCCTTGATTAGATTTGCTGTCAGCACGAAAATATTATTAGGTCGGTCCACAATTTTTGAGAACCTTTGGTGTTTTTCGATTTATTACTTATCTTATTTCTCTGATCTACTTATCCAGCATAGTATACATCATTATTATTAACAACATATCACCAATGCGAGGGTGGGTATTCAGTGCCTCTATTGTGGACTTTCATAGAGTTCTGATCGAAGAGGTGCGATAGAGGTCTCGAGGTGGGTAAGGGAAGCTCTCCTTTTTTCAAACTTTCAAACTTACCCGCCGATTCTCATTCCACCACTTTTCTGGCTCACAAAGGTTTGTTCGGTTTGTTATAATAGTAGTGCACAAGGCATAAATATGGGTTGTGCTCAACTGCGACTAAGGTTGCTGTTACGGTGGGAGTAGTGGGAAAGGGCGCTGCTAAGTGCCCCAATCACGGGTTTTACGCTATGGGCACTTTTTCATTGAAGGTGTTCATTTAATGGACGGCACTCAGAGGCTTTCAGCATGCGAGAGTGTTTAAAAAACCAGCAGGTGTCTGATTGACTCCGGTCGTAAACTGAGTCACAATGTTCGTTTATTTGAATGGAGGGTGGGGTGTTGGACTCTGCGTTATGCGCTCTACAGTGGGAACAGAAGCTTTGTGCACTACTTCGTGCACTGCGCCCCATAAAAAAAAAAGTGAATGCTTTCGAGTGGGATCAATAATTGCTGTCATTTGGCCAACAAAAATTTCTTTGTATGGCCGGCAATGTATCAACCATTAGTACAACCGAAGGTGTTTCCAGTTATACAATCTATCTGGTCGAGGTAAAAGCTTGACATATAAAAACTAGAGTATTTGGCGTCCAACAGTCCTGTTTTTAGTATGGGCCGTGCATTCATATCCGCATCGGAGAATTTAAATGCGCTTTTGCCTCGTACGAGTACTGTAGCGGGGGCCCAGAAGTATACAAGTCTATATTGCTTCCTTCCAGAAAAGTGCGGTAGTAGTTAGGCGCTCCTTGTGGGATGAAAGGGTTCGTTAGGGTAAACAAGATTTGTTCTCGACTTTCTACCCAAACGACGAGGTAGGGTGAAAATGGCGTTACAATCCTCTACCCAAGAAACATAAAGCACAAAACAAGACCAGTGATGCAAAACATATAAAGAAGTAAATCACAAAAGCGTTTGGCATTGATCGATCCCGTATCGAGATACGCCACGGACAAAGAGCTGAACAGCATTTTGAAGGGCTTTTGACCGAACAATGATTTGATGGGACCAGCCTATGCCTAGTCAGCTGTTTTCCTCGCTCTCCTAGACAATGTAGCCGAAATCACCTTTCTGGTAGAGTGGAAGCTTGCCTTGGGGCCTGTAAGGCCACTGTTCAGTACATTTGACCCTTGGAACCGGCCACTCAGCGTTAACCGTAGTTCCACTTACCACAATACAACTGCCGTCCGAGCAATACCTATTGGAATTTTTCAAGAATTGCCTCGTCATCATCGCAATACTCAGCCCTGCCAATAGTATCGAGTCGTAGCAATCAGAGGCTACGACTCGATACTCTTATTCTTCCATCAATTAGTCTTATGTTCGCAATAACAGTCAATCTCTATGGTTCACTCCGATGGACTACTGTTATATGAAGAAAGCGCAATGGTTCGGATCCTGTTTACGCCTGAATAGGCTTCGAAAAACTCGAATGAGGCATAGAATGGTTCTGGTATTAGATCGGCGGGCTATCAGTGTTAGTCGTAGTGCGGCTATCTCTCTTACGATCATTTGGGCTCTTTACCGTCCTGCTGACCGTACTGTCGGCAACAGCAAACCGTAATGACTTCGGTTTTGTTACTTTGTTGCCTGCAGGACGGCGAAGTTTTCACGGGTCGATTCCGCCTGGCTGGCCATGCTTTGTTCTGTCTGTTATTCCGTGTGCAGTTCTCATTGTTAATACCGTACATGATTAGCTACTTGTTTTCCTCTTTCATTCACGCTTCGACTAGCCGATCGGGATGAATAACGAACACACGGCAGCGACAAGGTCGGACCATTTAGTGCGATCCTATTTATGAACCCTTTGTTCCCACCTCCGCATTATTCGAATATGTGATTCAAAAATACGTTCACTTCGTGCACATGCACAGCCCATGGAATAGAAGCATTATTTACTTTTATTTAACGGCTTGGTAATAATAATACCTTTCAGAGGACCCTTATCGCAAAAGCCTACAGTTTGCCACTGCTAATCCCGAGAAATTATTTCACATTTTTTTTACAAAGAACATTTGTGGGCCACTGGGGGGGGGAGAGAGGTAGATGAAAAGGGGATTGCTCAGTTTTCTGTGGTCTGCAACCCGAGCTAAAAGAGGTAGAGGAAGCCAAGAATTTTTCAGGTTGAGTTGGCCCCACATTTTTGCATGAGGGCAAAAACCCGGTTAGAACAGCGAGCGATACACTGAGTTATCGTACAGGCTAAATGTACGCGCGTTGATCGACCCCTTTTGGATGCGCCATGTATTCTAATTCCATCCAGTAGTAACATTTTGAATGAAATCTTGCCCATACTAAACTTGCGAGGCAATTTTCAGTGGGTTTGTCATGCAAGAAAGGCCTGATGCCAAATATCCTATCTGGATAATAGAAAGCCTGGTTAGCCTTTGCGGCGTACGACCCAGGATTCGATCCTTCGGACCGTGCGGGTCGCAAGCGGGTGCCTGTGCATCACTTCCATACTCATTGGGAAATACTACTTTTAACTTTCAAACTAAGAAATTTTTATTTTCCTTTATTTAAACTTAAATTTAATTTAATCTTTTATATAAAAACATCGTAGAGTTTACTAACCTTACAAATTAGTCTACACAGCCAAATAACAGTTATAGAACGAACTTCGGAAGACCTGCTATCTGTAGCACATATAATGTACTGAAAGGCTCTAAGTGCTACCGTAACCATTACTCACTGCGATCTGAATCTAAACGTGCCATTTGGCTCCATCTAGTGGGTGGATTGTGGCCTTTCAGTCACGGACAAACGATTCCCATTGGCAGTAGATTTAGTGCTTGGAACGGGCGGTTGACCGACACTCAGCCGCATATGGTTTTGAGAGAAATCGGATCCTTACAGGGACGTGCGAACTCATAACGTCCTACTCCACTTTAGTCGAAGATTTTAACGCGTCGTATAAACCACATTGCAGTCGGAACACTCCGCCGACACCATCCCACCGCCAGAACGATTTTTAATGTGATCGAGTCAAACTGCAGTCAGGAGATCTCAGAGCTAGTACTACTAGACGTCAGCTTTTCGTCTGATTGTAGCCTTTTTTAGAAAGAGTTGGCATTAATAATATTGAAATTGCATGCTATTGTAATTATCTTACTAAATTTCATGGCGGTGAACACTTTTCCTTATGATTTTCAAAGGGTAGTGGGGACACATTAGAAAAGTACGCTACGCCTTCTCCTACGGAGCAAGATGATGATAAAGTATATCACGGCGCGCTAGAAAGCAGTGAAAGGCGTGCCTACCTTTCCCGTGGTTTTTTTGGGTTCAACTCCAAAAATTGTTCATAAAATTAACTTCACGCTGTGGGACATGTTAAGAACTTCTATCAAGTAATAAATTTTGGTTGAATCTGTAGGCGATAACCGTATAAGATAAGGGTATGTAGGTGCATGAGCCCGCTTTTTTCGGAGAAGCAGGTAGCAAAATGATAAAAAATTAGTAGAGTTTGAGCTCCAAGGGGAAAATCCAAAATCGAGCTAGCTTAAAACTTGTTCATGCGGATCGCACATGTGTAGATAGAATCGGTTTCCTAAACTCCGCACCAACCCAATTCAAATTTTTCTTATGTCCGATCCTCTACGATAGAGCGAGGAGATCTCAATGCAACCGGGAGACGTTCAGCTCTCGTGCTAGGTCAGTTCACCAGTGCTGCGCGAGCATTGAAACCTAGGGTTAAGCTTGAGGTCGGGCAAAGGCTTGCTCAGGCTTATTTTCAAACATTGGTTTGTGCTTAAGCCTACGATTGGGTCTAGGCTTGGTTCTAAGCTTGCTTCGAGCAAATTAGTGGTGTCTCAATTATAGGTGATGTGAACCTTGAGGGAGGGAAGTGCAACCAACGCACCCAAATGCAACCCCCCCGCCCAAACCATCACATATGACGGGGGTCACCAACAGATATGAGTATCCCCCCTCGAAGTATTCAGAGAGAGAGTTAACCCCAAATACGACACCTCCAGTAAAAACCGTCCGACGTCGTTTCTGACTCGGTTATACGGAAGGTTGACCCTGGATGGAATTGACTTAGTATCGATCATTAGTAGTCCTTTTAAGTTGTGTGAGTTAGTATAAGTACTTAAGTGGTAATAAATTATCACTCGTCGCTCAAGCCCTGTTCTTGTAGCCTTCTCTGCATAGCGTCGAAAAGCTGTGGTATGTTGCATTTTACTGGCAAAGCTGGCAAAAAAGACACTTTGCGAAGTGAAGTGGATAGCACACATACTGCATAGACTTGCGGTATGGATTCAAGTTTCGAACCCTGGCAATGTTCTTTGGTGAGTAACGTCAAATTGTTTCCATAAAATTGAGTTATTTAAAGGAACAAACCATTTTTCCTCAAGTAATTCAAACTACCTACCCCTTGTGCTTTGGAAAAAAATCAAGCTGAGAGCTGGATAAAAATAGAGTGGACTCTGAATAGGAGAAAAGTATTTCGTCATCTCTGTTTCACTTATATCCTTTATTTATATGCTATTTTACTTTATTTATTTTATTTGATTACATGCTTTACTCTTTGCTCTCTGTAGCTTTAGACACGGGATGACAAAGCTAAAGCACCGAAGAATCTAGAGTGTCCTAAAAATCAGTTTTCGATGACCTCACAAGGAACTAACATTTCTTCGCATTACGAGAAGGATGTCCACTTTGAAGGAGAAATTTCATGGAAAGAACAACTAATCTAAGAAAATGTTCTCAACGAGGTTGCTTGACTCGTTTGCTGGTGTCACTTATTCCTTGCCGATTGTTTCTCCATCGGCCGTCCTCTTCTCTCTATATTTAGGCCACGGTACAGCTGGTCTTGTGGCGCCCCACTGCGCCGCAACAATAACCAGGCGCCAAGTTATGAAACATATCCGCAAACCTCACACCACGTCCTTCCTAGCTCCTCATCGTAAAGTATACATATCGATTGGTTTCATCCGCTATGAAATGCTCAGTTTTGACGTTATTAGGGATCACATTACTAGAAATCTTGGTACAAAAGACTTGATACTTGGTACGAGGTTATATTTGGGCTAATAGGTTAGGGTTATGAGGACCGTTTGCGCTGATTCCTCTTTTTACAGTAATGTTGCTTTATGCGGCCCGCCTTGGTTTGTTTTCCACATTCACAAGACCTTTTTAATTAATTTCCCTAAACTTTTGTAGAAACCATTTGCTGAGTTAATCCTACAAAGCAGGAAGGTCCGAAAGGCTCAAATAGTGATGGCTGCATTTTAAATGAAGGGGGACTGGAATAGTTGGAAAAACTTTAGAGGGTTCATTTTTGGTGACAATAGGCGATCGATCTATAGAATAGTCAGCCTGAATGAGCTTCTTTGGGATGCGCCACACACTTGGCTTTCCTTCAGAGATGTTGTATGCGTGTTTGAATCTTGACGGGCAGAATGTTGTTAAAATGAATGTTTTTAGCACGTGGGTTTCTATTAATTTCAAGACCTCAGAGCGGTGGAAAACAACTTGAGTTGAGAAGGACCCGGAGCGCATCCCTGTATAACAGAATAGCTTCGGTGACGGCTCCTGCTCTGCCCAGTGCAGCCAAAAGCGATTGAAAGCTGGGCAACTAGTCTTCTAGCACCAACTCGTCCTATTAAAATCTCTAACTAAGACCTAATTCCCAATATGGTACCACAATTTTCTGGCCTGCAACAAAAATGGGTATGTATGTAGCTTGGAGGTATTCCAGTTGCAAGTCACGTACCTTCGTGCGGCTGCTCATCCAAGGCAAAAACTCCGGAGTAAGCAATTTTCAAAAAAAAAAAAACCCTCAGTCAGCAGACAGTGACCCCTACAGTATCACCTGCATAATAAGAATTGGAAGGTTTTTGATCGAACGAACGCTTTTTTTTTTAAGCATTTTTCCTTTCCCGGCTCTTGTCCTTGCTATGACCCAACACTCACAACGCTAAACACGCAATATGGGAATCAAATTAGTAGCAATTGTCCATAAATTGAGGCAGTTGCACTTTTCCCTGGAAGCTGTGGTATAATGAGTTTATGTACTGAGGGTTGGGTATTGTTCTTGATTGCTGACGGAGTTTCTCCAGGCGTACTTCTTTTCTTTAGCCCTTTTCTTCAGAAACTTTCCTAGGCTTCACTGTGTGGATATAAGCACCTCCTAACGTGCCCCATCGCGTGCGGCTATTCTTTCTCGGCGTGACCATTGTTCTTCGTCGACCAAACATAACCTCTTTTTGTGCCATTGACACCCCTCTATTTGACGCCTTTTTTGTTTGCTCTCAACCGATCATGTTTCCTCGTTGGAGCTTCTATCCAAAGGCTTCAAATTCCTATCCGTTCCTTCTCATCTTCTCCATTAATGCTCAGCCTTACCGTACTCACATATAGCTGTAGCATTTCTCTGCATCAAGTACGACATGGCAGCGAATGCACCCGATGTCCTTTCCAGTTGCGAGCCGGCAACAAGCCGACGCTATCCATTTGGACTGATGAATGAATAATTTAGAGGAAATTACATTATAAAGGGAATAAGCGGAATTTTCATTCCACGAAATGTCGAAGGACATCGGGAATGCAGCAAACAAAAAGTGCACAGTTCGGTGGCTTTAACACTATTTACTTAGCACTTTAAGCTCTTTACATTGTATGCTATGTCTACACTGTAGACATATTATCGTTCTGAACTTCTTGAGTGGCATTTTCTTGAAGTGATTAGGGTGCAGAGTTCTGGGTAAAGTCGGGACCGGGCTTCGAATTGAACATTTTTCTGACTTATTTCCGAACCTACCTTGAAGGAATTTGAATTCGTTGAAGGAGAACCCCGGGATTAGCCCGACTTGTGGAGAAGGATACCGCGAGGGAAAAGCCCGTACCTACCTAGATCACTCCAGCTTCGTCGCAAAAATTGCGCGGTTAGGGCGCTAATCCTTACGGGCCTGCAACCATCGACCCCCGTTGCAACGCTTCCCACCCACCTCGATGATGTAGAGATCAGCGTGCTCTCTCGAACGGCGTGCTCTCTCGCGTGTTTTGTCTTCTTTGATCGCCCTGTCTCGCCATCGTACCACATTAAATGGTTAAGGCCTTAATTTCAGCGTTCCTAAAATCTTTCTTGCTTTCCTTTTCCAAGACGTTCCGCAGCTCGGCCATCACTACGAAGCACTCTTATCACCTTTATCACTTATCACTTTTATCCGGGGCTTGCCTAAAAGTCCCTGTGGGGCTTTTCAAGTGATCAACTCTATATAACATCAAGTTCGGGGAATAACCTAACTATCTATGGATAATAGTGGAGAATTTATTTCTATGCAAAATTGACTCCTGAAAAACCCTCTACATTTGCCTTGAATTCCACTCGTGGTGGCCTAGGACGGTTCTTTGACCCTTAACTTTTCTGATCTCTCGCCTACACTACTTCTTGAAATACCGGACTTTTTCCTTCTAGGACGGCGGTAATAGATGATCTGACTTTGATCCTTTTATTTGTTTGCTTGTTTGTTAACTTAGTATCAATTCAGTGTTTATTTAGCGTTTACCTTTCCTGTCTTGTGTGTAAGAACGCGTGGTTTGGGGGCATAATAAATAAATAAAATAAATAAATAAACTCCGTACGGATTCCATGAAAGCCAATAACTCTCTGTGATAATTATGTGAAAAACACAATAATATTGACATACTTTCGATTATCAACTGTTCCTTTTGGCCACAGTTCGCCATGCGAATGTTATCACAAAAATGCTGAATATGGGCAAAACTCTTTGCCATAGGCGGGAATCGAACCTTCACGTTCGCGAGATAGAGAGATATGATGAAAACGAAGATGGACATACCACGTGTGTTCGGCACTATGCAGTGTAGGCTGCTGTGCAGGAACAGGGCTCAAGCTGCGAGTGATAATCTATTACCACTTAAGTAGGGATACCCAAGGTCAGTCCATCCAGGGTCCTCTTATCTTTAGAGCTAGGAGGTCTCATTGCGACTTCCTCCCCACACACCATCACATGAGCCAGAAAAGGCGTCGCACGGTTTTAGTGGAGGTGTCGGATTTGGGATTGAATCTCTCTGAAGAGTAGGCAAGCAAAAAAAAAAAAAAAAGATAGAGGGAGGCACACATATCATAGGCGACTCCCCGTGCGGTAGACAATTTTTGAGTTTGGTCGGCGATCGAGATGATGGCACGATTTTCCTCTACCGGCTGCCGATAATGAACCGAAGAATTTTGTGGGTCCGTTAGGTGAGAGATATGACTCGCGCTTCTAACATTTTAAACATATGTTATTTCGATACGACTCTTTTGCTATGGGCATTCATGCACTTCGGACCACAGCTCCCATTAAGGGGCGCTGCGACGAATGTGTCGCCCACAGCTGTGGCCGAACTCTTCGGGGACCGCCCTTTCAAGTCATCAGCTGTGTGCAGCAATCTGTAGCCCTCGCAGCACATCATTTATGGCTAATTAAAGATGCATTGCTGTAGATAGCGATGAATTCTGCGCTTTCGATAAGGATCTGAGCTCTGACGCGCAGATCCGTCAGGGAGCAGCCAAGAGTGATAGTCTGACGAATTCTCGCTCATCTGTTCGCCTCCCACGATGACTTTGATTAATTGGCCCACTGTTGCTTTTCTTGTAATTGAGCACAGCGATTCGTCTGTTTTTACTATGGGTTCGTTGGAGAAGGCTTTCTGTCTTAGCAATCCAGATGCAATTTGTTGATTGTTGATATTGGACACTCTTTCTCATGCGCTCAGCTCTTTAGAGAGTTACTTTATATACAGGCAAGGCGCAGTCTTCTCACATGTGAATGTTGCTACTCACTAAAGCCGGCTTCAGTTCTTCCGGTGCACTCTGTATGATTGTTTGAGTACTTTAATACCTAACAAAACTCCAATCGATCTCGTTAATTCAGAACTTTTTTGATGATTTACCTAGCTTTTTTCACAGGAGCAGAGCCTCTGCCCCGTGAAATTTCAATCTGACACACCGTGGGATGTCAGAGAGTTTTCCGAGAATGTCATATACAGAAAATTTGTGCAAAAAAATCCAGCGCAAGCTCAAATTTGGTGATCCTTATTTCTACAGTTTAGCTCCGCCGCCAATACCGCGCGCATGAGCACACGGAAGCTTATGATATGACTGGATCGGTTGCAAAGTTTGGGTCGACGCTTAAACTATAGCTGCCACTCCTCTTTGATACATTGAGCTCGATCGGTTAGCTACATCTATGGCTATCTCACTGTTTTGATAAGCGCAGTGAAGTGCACAGCTAAAGTGATGTATGTAAACAACCACCATGCATCGAGTATCGAGGTAATTTAGCGGTCGAATAATTTTTGATGATCTCAAATTAGAATGCCCAGTATTCACTATCGTATTTATTCGAGCATCTCATTCATCCTCAAGAACTCGAGAAGGTGCAGCGGTCGAAAGGTGTTTGAGTTTACAATTATAACGCTAATGAAATGATATTGAAATGAAATGCACTATCTGCAATCTGGTTTCGAGTGATCTCTACGTTCGTACGCATATCATTACTATTAGTCCTCAGCTGTCGTTATCACTTTTTGAAAACCACAAAATATGTTACCGTCCCACCCCCATATCATGTCCCAAAATCAGTTCCTGACGACTGCTGCGAAGCGCATTATATATATTTCGTGAAATTTGTGTTTCAGCGCCTCTTATGCTGCGTCTTCAAATTCAGTCGTGATCACTTCTGCAAATCCCACCAACTATCCGCCCACCCCTCTGCATGTCCCAAAGTCAGTCTCCTGACGACTGCTGCGAAGCGCATTACATAATTTCGTGAAATTTGTGTTTCAGCGCCTCTTATCTGCTCTTATCAGTCGTTATCACTTTGTAACCCCCACCAAATATGTTACCGCCCACCCACTATATCATATCAAAAAATCAGCTCCTAACGACTGCTGCGACGCGTGCTATGAATTTCACACACACACACACACACACACACACACCACACACACACACACACACACACACACACACACACACACACACACACACACACACACACACACCACACACACACACACACACACACACACACACACACACCCAAATAACTTCGTATTAATGGA
>MU874452.1:1476-12208 GCA_036418205.1 Ostertagia ostertagi
TTTGCAAGGAAAAACGGTGACTCGACAACGCGAACCTGAAACGGAAACGTGGAAGGGAAAAGTGACACAATGTGCGCATTGACCAATCTTAATATCCACAATAAAAATGCCAACTTTTGTAGGAGTCTGGAGAGGGAGGTCCTGCGAAAAGCACTTCACTGCTGTGTAGGAGCGCTGTGATTTTTGGGGCGCAAGCCTGTCTCCGCAGCGTCCTTTTACCATCATGCCATCACCACGAAGCTCCTTCAAAGGAGGCCTGCTAGAAAAATCAAGATAAAATTGCAACAGAACAACGACAGCGTAGAGTTAGACAAACTTGTTCTCTCCTCTAGCCTCCTCACGCGATCGCTGACTTTCTCCGTGGCGCACTCCAGTAACCTAAGACAAAAGGAAAGCTTTTGAGTTCAATCACATCTTTTGAACATAGGTGGCCATGGTATCAAATTGTGAAATTTTACTGAAAAAACTGCTTCTATTACTTGTTTTACTTACCAGCAATTGTAGCCCGTTATCTACGCTCAGATACTTTCCGTTTCTTAGTTGACTGCGAACTTCATCAGCGCCATTCATGTTCTCCATTATGACAACCTATGAGAAACTTATTGTACGTAAGTTTGGAAATAAGGAAGAATATAAAGGCTCACCCGTATTTGGTATTTGATTGCAGTTGTTTGGAAGGAATTTTGACATTATGTACAGTACCAAATCTACGGAATACATGAAAAACAGATCCCACTGAAAACAGAATGGATGAAACCGGTGATATATCTACAACTGTTTGATCAATCTATTTGAATATACTCTGTATATCTACCGAGCACGTCCACTGGACGTATGGAAATAAATAAATAAATAAACTGTACAATCTCACTCTACATTCCTGCAGTCGAAACTCCAATCTGGGTTCTAACTGATTAGGCGCAGCAACTCATGCTGCTCGATTCGTCCTTATATTTTTTTAGAGATAGCTGGAGCATGATCCATTTCGTTCACTTTACACCTATCCCGAGCTTTCTCCATTAGCAAAGTTGGGTTTACAGTGGGTTTCACGGAATTCGCCATCCTCCTACTTATCAGGAAAGGGCTCCATCTACCCATGGAGCTTTGAATTGACACCTAGGAAATCGATAGAGCCTTTGATGATGTTACATATGTGTGAAGACAAAAGTTGCTACGTGAACGTGTCAAGGAAATTGTTAGCGATCAAAGTGGTCCCAAGTTCGATTCCTCGTGGTGCAAAATTTTGCATTCTAGGTTGGCGCTTCCAGATTGGGGCAAATGGCGTCAGCGCCAAGAATGGATGTCATCTTCGTGATCAACCATCAGAATCCCTTGCAATAGGCTTTTGTCAAATATCATTATACCAACGCTGCATTAACAGCCAACTTTGATCGCTCACAATTTCCTAGGCAAGTTCGCGTAGCAGTTTTGCTTTTCATATTTGTAACCAACATTCTAGGCTCTATCGATTTACCTAGGTCTCAATTCAAAGTTGCATTAGAACTTGAAACACTTTTCCAGTTAGAGAATCCGGACTTGCGTTATCAATTTGCATCCATATTTGACAACTTTCTTGATGAGGCCGCAGCTATAGTTTAGTCGAACCGACGGTCCGGTTGCGCAACCGCTTGTGGGCTAGATACGTATTATCCATGCGACACAACGAGCGTCGAAGGTTTGGACCATCGATACGTACCTACCCTGGTGTTATCTTAGTTAGAGGCCACGCGATGGCGCGGCGCTGTTCTCCTCTGCTCTCCAAGGCTTAGTCACCGATGGCGCGTATTTTGAAACTGCCACATGATGGCGAAAGAGTAACTGTCCCTGTGGACTAAGCCTTGGAGGAGCAGACGAACAGAGCGCCGCGCCATCGCGTGCTTCCCCCCCGAACCCGAGTTTCACTGAAAATCCTATGAAAAAATGAGATGATCCTCTGCTCCTATTCGAACGATAACTGGGATCAAAAATGCAGTGCCTCGTGTCTCCAAGGCCATATATTGATTAGCAGTTAATCAGTAATCTTTTGTTGAGGATAAGGACAACGATCTCAAGAAGCACTGGAGAGATTCCTTCTGCTAAAACAATTTGTACTGCACTCACTCTACGAAAGCACGGCGGAAACCTTATTCCCCCTGCCGATTCTCTCTATGCTTTTTGGGCGCAATGCGGCTCGAGGAGGGCCAGTCGCCGCGCGCTATCTCTGCGTTCTTCTGTGTAAGGATTTCCTCTTCGCTTAAATCGGGACTGAAGCCTCGGGCAGGGGAGGAGGAACTCCAGGATCATAGCAATTTTCATCTTCCCAAAGTTCCTGCCCACTCCTAGGCTTAGTACTACAGGGCGCGGACGAGCAGCGATCGCGCGGGCGAGTGCCCCCACCCCTCGAGCCACATTGTTTTTTGCTCCCTATCTTGAAGAATATGAAAGAGAATTTTCAACTCACATCGACGAAATGTGCCGGAATATTCTTCACGCAGAACTCCTTGTCTAGCTCAATAGGGGCCGATCCAGAAGGAAATTGATCCATTTAGATCTGAAAGTAACGAAAAGTTAAGCGTATAGAGGAACAGAAAACCTTAAATGAAGCGACAACAACTTCAGTCATGATAATCCACATGCACCAGAAACAAGAGAAGTGAGCATGCCGTCAAGTTTCAAATCCGCTACAGTTGAGTTTGGCGCGCCGTTCATGTTCGCGCCTTGTACGCAATTGCACTGAATTGTTTCTCGACGGCAATTTCCTGATGGAATGAGGGTGTGGTTCATAGTTGGGAGAGCGACTTTTCGCTTCGCATTGCAAAACATTTCTTTCCGCTGTTAGAACTCTCGGGTGCACCAATGATCGCGGTTTTTAGATTCGTAGCAGGCGAAAAATGTTTCGCGCTGCAAAACGCGAAAATGTCCTATTGAACCACACCCAAGGAATGACGTCAATGGGAAGTTAAGAGGAAGAAGAATCTGTGCAGTCGGTACACGCCAGCAACGAGGTTTACTCTTTGAAACTGCCGATCGAAGCCGCTCGAAAGATCCCTATACTAAAAGGACTTGAGGGCTCAATGTGGCCAACATTTCAGCTTTTCAACCATGTCAAATGACTGCCCTCACATCCCCCTCCCCAACCAGAGTCAACCCTGCGTTGCGCAGTTCGCAACGGCACGTTGAGAGATCCTCAACGCACGCTGTATGGGCGGAGACACAGACGGCTCGAGCATGCGAGTGTGAATGTTCGCGCGAGAGAACGTGTCTAATCGGGCGAAACTGCGCAACGTGGCCGTTGAGAACTGCGCAACGCAGGGTTGACTCTGCCCCTCCCCCTCTTACACTGGCTACCATCCCCCCTGCTCCGCGATATTCCCACCACGACTGAGGTAAGTAAACATGCCACGCGCCGCTACTCCACCCCCCCCCCCGCCGAGCCTACATTGCGCTTTTTGTGGCCAGTTAACTACGTAATGTAGTGAAGCGTACTATCCCTTCGAATAGCCATGGAAAACCGAATGACAACCAACACTGAAATCCAAGAATGAACCTACATAGCATGTTCTACTCGACAGAAAGGGTAAACCCCCCAGGAGGCCCGTCGCGCGGCAAAAGGCAAAGTCAGCGGACGAGTCGCGCGCGTAGGGATTTCGCGTCAAGTTAAAAGAGTGTCCCATTGCACGTCCTACATCGCACATCACGCGCTGCAACTCGTCCGACGACTCTGCCTTCTTGCCGCGCGACGGGCCTCCTGGTGGGTACCCCGACAGAAATATTCCTGGCACTGTTACAACACCAACAATGGTTAGAAAATCTTTATTCTAAACATTCGCCTCTAGGGTTATTGAGTGTCCTGACACGAATACGACATCGTTTTTGATGTTGAACCAATTTGGTGCCGGTCGCCAGTTTGGTACAGCACCTTTTCCCACCATGTTTGTTGAAAACTATATGTGAGTTATTTGGACGTCCGCTGAAATATCACCCCGCTTTTTAGCTCTCATTTGGATGACACAATTTAAAACGGAAATCAGCACCAAGTGATGCTAGCGTGAAAAGCGATTGCCATATTCATGACCAAGGCATTGATTACACAGCGGTCTGAACTTGCGTGTAATATTTGGATAGGCCGCCCGAAGGTGGCTGTGGTGTGTGAAGGTATTGTGCACTCGCCTTGCGTATGCATTCCATCATATCCCCTCACGTTGACGCTGGAACGCGTGGGTACAAAGTAGTGTAGCTGCGCGCTCCACTATCAACGTGATTACGGTAGCGATCACTCATCGTACTGTAAAAACCGGCTTGTATTGTTGACGTGGAAGTGAAGACAACTTTCACATTACAGTTTCAATTGTCATCATTTACGGTTTGAGGTGTTCGTCGAATGACCAAAAAAAAAAGGCGAAACGCGCGCTCTTGTCAACGTGGTAAGCATATACGTGGTTGGTAGATGCTTGTAGTACTTAAAGGCATGACCCAGGATGGGGGTAGTGAAGCAAGAAAAGGAAAATTCCTTCAAAAACTCTAGGTTGAGGGCTCACTCACCTTCCTGATCGGCTGTGCTAAGGGAATGAGAGACTAAGCGCGGAGAGGAGAGTATGAGGCGAGAGAGCGCTACAGAGAGAGCGCCAGACAACAGCCTGATAAGAGAAAAAAATCTGCAGCTTCAGCAGCTTACTTTGCAAGGCCCAAGCGCTCTTGTCGGTTGGTTTCCGTGCACGGGAACGCCACATTTGTGATTGTCCCTCTAGGGGTCCTACACTACAGACCGAAAGGGAGAGTTCACGTGTAGCCACATTTCCGCTAAGAAGTTTGAGGGTCTCATCCAGTAAGGGGGGGGGGGCATCAAGTGGCTGCCCTCACCCCCACCCCCTAGACTGCCTACACTCCCCCTGGCGCACAGGTTTCTCGAAGTACGGGACCCCGTGAGCCAGGGGGAGTGAAGGCAGTCTAGGGGGTGGGGGTGAGGGCAGCCACTTGACGTTGCATCACAATGCCCCCCCTTACTGGATGAGACCCGAAGGTGAATAACTTCGTATTAGCATACTTCATTCTATTCATGCTCTGTATCAAAAAGCAAGGATTTATTTCCAATTTATCAATGAAATATTCTGCCCAAAATTTTAATGGAATTTGAAGTTAACATACAATGCATTCCATAGAGTTGATCACAGTAATGAATCGTATTAAACATAATGATTTGAG
Organism: Ostertagia ostertagi; assembly: GCA_036418205.1. Lineage (NCBI taxonomy): Eukaryota > Metazoa > Nematoda > Chromadorea > Rhabditida > Trichostrongylidae > Ostertagia > Ostertagia ostertagi. The sequence continues at coordinate 6,658 of MU874452.1, forward strand.
TTGCTAAAGGAGTAATATGAGTTATAGGAAGCAGATCCAGGAAAATTGATCTATTTGGCATTCACAGGCTCCGTTTTCGGAAGATCTTGAACTTGAGTGCCTTCTTCTGGGTAATTTTGTATGCTCGCTACACCTTTTAACGTATCAGAATCTTCTTCTTCTTCCACTATTTTTCCATCTATACTGCGAGTTCGTTTCTTCCTTGGTAACGTTTTCAACTTTTCGGCCGGTTTTCTGTAACATTATGCATCGAACAATATTCAGCTGCATTACTTTACCATCCTGAACTTACTCTTCTTGGTCTGGAGACGCTTGTGCTGCTTGTTTTACATTTTTCTGCAAATAAACTTTTTATGAGTATTTCTACACCAATATTTTGCTATCCCTCACCAATGTCACCAAGCTCGTCGCGCTGTGGGAGCGGAAACGCTTTCTGGTTGCAAAAGAGGGGGTAGCCGAGACGTAAGAAGTAAGAAGTAAGATTTGCTATAAGATACTTGCCCTTGATTATTTCTGTAGTATTCCCTTGAGCCGATTGGTATGGCCCCCCTCCCGCCCCTTCACTCTCTCTCGCGTCGCCTCTTGTCCGAGTCTCTTGCCGTTCAGCAGAGAGAGCGTTAGAGTTGAAGAGGGCAGCACCGATGAGAGTCACATCAACGCGCAAGTCAGCGAGCAAAGAAGGGGTCTCATTTTTCGGTTTCCATACTACTTTTCTCGGTTTTTCTTCTTTTGTGCATCACTAACCATCTGTAACTGTTTTCTAATGGGCTGCGCGTTCATCGTAGAATTAGCCTTCAGGTGGTCATCTTCGACTTAGTAATTTACTTCACTGCTCAAGCTCGTGAGTTCTCATCAGTGTTTCACATCTTTGTTCTTTGCTGTTTTCCGCCCCCTTCCAACCACAATTCTTCTGTTTTTTGGAGTGTTCGAAGAAAGGAAGGCAGAGTGTCAAGGTCAACTAAGGAAGTTGAGAGGGACTAAAGCATAGGGAACTCACTAAGGAAATCGCGTCTCTATATTTATACGTCTATGAGAGTAAATGGCGAAAGTTAGGTATTATTGAATTACGGTAGTGATTTACGAGGCGACATCTAGTTCAGCGCCGCATAATGAATACGAAGCGAGTAAATTTTCTCCGCTTATCTGCCAGCCCAGTATTAATCATTCTATTTAATGGCACACACGATCAAGCATGCAAACCTGACTGCGAGATGCTTCTACTCAAATTGGTGTAAGGAGTGCGAGTGTGGACCGCCAGTGAAGAAAAAAAGGAAAAAAAACGTGAAATACGCAGGAAATACGAGCCTTTTGCTCTACGTTGCGGCGAAGTTCAAAAGGCCGGCAGGGAGATGAGAGATAATGTGAGCGCGGAGAGCGGTAGAGAAATCCGAGAAGAGAGAGCATAGCAGATCAGCATTGCGACGCAGACAAAATATCGAGCGGTGGGCGGAGCGTGTCGCAGGGTGGAGCGTGTCAAAGTCCTTGGCCCCTAGCGCCTTAGTGACGCATTTCGATGCGGATTTTGGCCTTCTAGCCACTTTAAGGCTCATTAGGTGGTCATGCGCCCGCACTTGCCTTTAAGACAAACCCCGAGATTAGCCCGCATGTGGGAAGAATACTGTGAGGAAATTTAAGATCCTACCTAGATCACCCCAGCTTCGTCGCAAAAGTTGCGCGGTTAGGCGCTAACACTCACGGGCATGAACTATCGACCCCCTTGCAACGCTTCCTATCCCCACCCACCTCGGTTGATGTAGAGATCAGGTGCTCTCTCAACGGCGTGATCTCTCGCGTGTTTTGTCTTCTTTGATCACCCTGTCTCGCCATCGTTCCACATCCCGACCTTTTTGAAGGCTTAAGGCCTTAATTTCAGCGATCCCAAAGATTTCTCTATGCTTTCCTTTCCACTTTCAGGTCCTCCCGCAGCTCGGTGATCATTGAGAAACGCTCTTATAACCGGTTTTTATCTTGGGGCTTGCCTCTGATTGCTCAAAATAATATAAGCTAAAAGATACGGTTTTGCGAACCTTCGATTCCTTCATTGCATCTGCTGCTTTTCTTTCGCTCGTCGCATTAGGTTTATCCTTTTTTGGAGTTGTGCTGACATTCTGCAACAAATTATTATTTATTTGCCAAGGTGTTTGAATATGGCGTTCTGAAAGGAATAGTGCATGCAATAAAATTCAAGTCAAGCACTCTACCCTCTATTTCGGAAGACGAAAAGCGTCGAGTGCAGACCACACACCACAAGTGACGACGGCCAAGAAAAAAAAGGAAAAGCCTTTTTCTTGGCCGTCGTCACTTGTGGTGTGTGGTCTGCACTCGACGCTCTTCTCGTCCTTCCGAAATAGAGAATATTTGCGGCTTTTTTCAAAGACATAGCACATCAAGGCCCCCTTGCCCTCTTTCAGATGTGAGTGCTTCACAATCTTTGCAGTCAGACGCCAAATACTAAGCATATCCTCCTTCAAGCTTCTTTTTTTTCAGAGCGTTTAATTTTTTTTGTTGGCTGTCAATCAACAATTGCCTTTTTCTAAAGTGTTCTGTGATATAAAACGCTTAGTCACGTTTCTTCTCATTATTGTTCTAATCAGCATGGGTTAAGACGCTCATGTCATTGGGAAGGGCATTCTAAAAGGGGCATTAAAAACCGCTGGTAGATGATCCAACAAGGGAAGGAACACCAGGGCGAACAAGAATTGCTCTTCCAGAATCCCTTCCCCTCCCTGAGATTTGGTCCGACCCACTATGAGTGGCTCAATCGCTTGAATTCCACACCCTCCCCAACGACATGAGCGCCTGGATTAATACATGTTCTGGATGTACGTAGAGCTGCTGCATGTCTCTTCGGTCAAAGACATTTTCCGGAAAATCCCTCATATAATTGTACCTTTGTAGGGGTTTTCACCGCCATTTTTGGATTTTCTCCGGAAATATTTTCACCCTTCTTTTTCTCATTTGATTCAATTTCTTTTTTCTTACGGTCTTCTTCAGGATTCTGCGGTTCCTGAAGCAAACATCTTGTAGTGAAAGTGGCATGCAAACCTTTCCAGAATTTGTCACAGGGCTTTGAAAACTTCCGGTTTTCATGGTTGGTGGAGGTGTACTTTTGACAATGAGATTCTATTAAAGTTTGGCTATACGACTCATGCCCGTCCCCTTCCTCCCTCGAGTCAGGGTCAACCTTCCGTTGGACGAAACGGTGAGGAAAATGTTGCAGTGGAAATATGGCTGAAATAGAGGAAAAGTGAGAGGATGCCTCCCCCCGCTCGACGGCAATTTTGGAGGAAAAAGTGGGCGGAGTTTGGGCTGTGTCGACTGGTCTCAGAATCGAATACTATAGAATGAGCCCCATGATGGCGATGGCAGGCGAGGGTGGTGAAGGGTTGACCCTGAGGGGGGTCGTATCGAGGCCCTCTAGAAGGGGGAGGGGGTCGTAAAATTTTCGAAATCGGTCCAACGTGACGGTTGACCCTGGCTCGAGTTAAAACTGTAGGTCATGGAGATCCCTAGAGCCATCTTCATGTCCGAGTTCTACTCCACCCATTACCTGAAGCTATACCTGACTTTACCCGAAAAAGGGTCTAAAGAGTGGCAGGTCTCTCTACAGGAAAACAATAAAATTAGCGAAAATACCGTAAAATTCTCGAAGTTCTGTGGAATTGGTTGAAAACTCTCATAAATGTTTCCAAGAGTCCCTTTTATCATTATCCCGACGAAGTCGTCAGAGCTCACCCCCCATGCTCTGAATACGATTCCAAAATTCACCAGAGACTAACCTTAATTGAAACTAGGGTCGTGGATCCCAAAGGTACTTCTACTCATTTCAGAATGGACTGATCGTGATTACTATCTCACTTAGGCGGAGCAAAGAGGTGAACTAATAAAATGGGGTTATTTTTTGAATGACGTTAGAATGAGGAAATCAATATTGGACTTCTATCCGGTGACTCACATTGGCTTGGGCACCACCTGCTCTTTGACGCTTTTTCTTAGAGCAGAAAACGGCTGAAAATCTGTTTGTTTCATTAAAAATTACATCAGTTCCAAATTGAAGGTTTCCGTATGGCCGAAATCATTGGATGCGCTAGGGCCTTACAAATTAGGCTAATGATGGAAATGTGACCTAGTGAACGAAATACCTCGCGCAAATTCCACGCAATGTGGATTACGCGTAGCGGCTAAATCGGGAACGCACGAGAGTGAAAGCATAGAGCAAGCGATGTCAGGCAACTCGTCCGGACACGCCCTCCCTTATTCCAGGGCAAAAGGAATGCAGTTCTTTTGAATCTCTATGGACGGCTTGCTCTGCATGCAATAGCGCCATCGTGTCACTGCTGCACTGCTTCACATATGTATGTTTCATATATCCCAACTGAGGAAATTTTCAGAAAAGAGGGGTGGAGCTGCGACATGAGTATGGGGCTGTCTTCGGACATGAAAAAAACGCAATACAGGTGCAAAATCTCTTTGAATTTCTGGCACACCAAGTGGACTTTACATCCCCTTTCTGCATCTCTCTGCCGTTCATTATTGAAGAACTTACCAATAGTGAGTAAAGACAGCGAAGTAGAGAAGAAAGCAGCACCCATATACAATGTATCGAGTATGGTGCTCTGCCCGGTAATCACCAACAGCATTGCACGACGAAGTAAACGAGAGTGAAAGTATACTCGAAATGATCATGTGATTACAGAGGGATAATGATCCTCCTATCATTCCATTATCATTGGTCACATAGAAGTAGTAATTGCAAACTTTCAACTTTGTAGGGTATGTAGGAGAATTACAAGTAGTTCGTCGCCTATGGATTCTTTAGGTGATGTATCGACTGGCTATGAAAACATCGTCGACGCATAGACCGCAAACACCCTAAGGTACATACACTTCAGATACGAGTCAATTCAGCAAATGCATCCCAGTTTAACTTGCATCCAGTCAGCTTTCCCAGAAACACCTCCACTGGAATTGTATGAAGTACGCTCAAGGCCAGCGATATAGCGAAAATCGAATTGCTTTCAGGTGCTGTGCCTAGGTGACCTAGGCAGAGCACCTGAAAACACTCTCCCTCTTTTTATGCCCTTTTTCCTATCCGCTTCAGAAAATCACCTTACAGAAGCTTTCGCAATACGATTTTGACTACAGTTTTATTGATGTAGTTGCGTAAACGCAATCATTTCAAGGATTTCGAGATAAAAGATAGCAATCACCTTATCTGCTTCCTTTTCAAAATCACTCTCGGTACAATCATTTCTCACTGTTACCTATCAAAGGTAGGGTTGCCTCCTATTCTGAAAATTTTATTATTATTAGGTCCATTGACTTGCCGCCAGCTATGACAGTTCTATCCGAAATTTTCCAGTTTCGTATTAAAAGAGCCCTTACAAGGGGAGGTCTTTCAGGTGTACCCGCGCTTTCTCAAAACGGTTTTTTGCATGATGTAGAGGGATGTGCGTGGATTACAGAACTGTAGTCCATTTCCGCTAAATGGCCCTCTGAATGCCAAAAAAGGAGTGAGCAAATGGTCCTTGGTTCGATTCCGCCTTACGAC
>MU874455.1:0-10141 GCA_036418205.1 Ostertagia ostertagi
CGTAACGGTTGACCCTGGTTTCAAGGGCTGTGTGATAATAAGCAGTTTGATAGATGACGCCGGAATAGCTGAAAGAAGCTCCAAAATATTAAGAAAATTTAATTTTAGTTGCTTTATTAGAACTATACTAATTGAACAGCTTTCTGCCATCCACAAATGCAAAAACCTTACCGCAACGTTACATTAGTACACATTCAGATCGGTATGAGACTTCGAAACAGATCTGCATTGAAATCATGCATGTCATATATCATTCTCCTGATTATATGTAAGTGAATGCGGCACAATTATAATCAGGAATTCTACCGTTGCCAAGTTGTGCTGGCATGCGGTCTCAGTCATGGACCCTATGAAAAATATCCTTTCAAAATGCTGCTGAAGTGATGTCTGCTTCCATTGATGTGATCTACTGCCACCCTATCCTAACAACCATATTAATCTACAGAGATGGCCAAGAAATGGACGCTTTGCATCGCACATCAGTCATCTTACCTCGCACAATTTGCCGTGGTCCATGGAAGCCTTTCGGCAAAATATTTCTGAAATCTCCCTTTATACGTAGATACAAGCCAGCGCTCACTGCTCCCCTTTAGAATATGACGCCATTTACAATCGAGCTCAAGGAGGTCTTCCGTAGTTGCTCCAGCCTGCATGTACATGATTCCTCCAATCAGTTAGCTGGCATTTATCTTCCTGGAGACAGTAGATCTGACTGTGCAGGACACCTGATAGAAGAGCTTCAAACAACGTCGTAGTGGCCCAATATCCGTCGAGGACCACGCTGGGCTCGAGCTGTGCACAACGTTTCCAAAGCAAATTCATATGTCGTCGGCGCAGAAAGCTGTTAACACATTGACGACATGACGCTGTAACGCGTCTAACAACCCTTGTCATCCCTTTTTCTAGCGTATGCGGGATTCTTCCCAATTGCTTGTCTCTATTCTATGGATTACAACATAACATAACTGTAAACGACATGGGTCACGGTATGATCAAATATGCTCCAGTTTAGCAGTTTTTAAGTTAGCAAAGCGGAATTGGCAGCTCGGTTCATCCCTCGTTTTCTTCCTATTCTGATGAACATGTCAGTGAGAAAAGGTAGTGAAAGTAAATACAAACTTAAAGGGATAGAAAAATATATGTTTCACTTGGCACATCCACATCGAAAATAGTTTTGGCATCCACTACAGAGAAAATGACTGAAATTTCCTTTTCATTACCATTACACGTTCTTTTGATCGGGATTTCGCACTATATCCTCGATTATCCTTCTACGCATTGAATATTGCTGAAATGGTTTTGTACCACTGATGCTTTCCAGAAGTTATCATTCAATATTTACGATTGCTAGTGCGGCGGCCGCGCTCGCAAATCGTCCCTGTCCCACACGGCCAAAAAAGCCAAAACGCGCGCTGGTCGTCAATGTGTTAAGAAGTGTGCTGGTAGATTAAAATATTCTGTTCGATCATCAATTGGGAGCATAGGATTTGGTTTCAGCAAGGGTGATTGAGGGGGATTTAATGTGGAGTGGTGTCAATTTTTGGCCCCATCTGTATGCTAAATCTGCGTGAGAGCACCGGTGCACGGTCCTGAAGAATAACTGTCTCGCTCCTCACTAAATATACTTTCTCACCCATGCTAATGGCCGAGTTCGCGAAAAGGCATCGAATGCATCCGTCACAAACCTTCCGAGAACTCGACGATAAGTATTTTGCTATTGCCAATTCTCACAAGCAGAAGTGCAGCAAGAATGAAATCATAAAGCATAATGATCAATCAAATTGCGCCAATGCAGGTCTTGACCAGTACGGAGTGCATTTCAGCTCAGTTTCTGCTAATGCAAAACGCTTTTTTTGAATCCTTCTCGGTCTCTTCGGACGAAACGAAGTAAAACGTACGAATTTACATTGATACGTAGGTCTTAACTTCTAGTGGATCGGAGGAAAACTTCAACTGAAGAATTTTTAATTCCGTGATTTTCAGAATAGCTGAAGTAAGATTGAGCAAGCTCAAGGTTACCTCTTATAGATTCAGACAAGTCGCTTCCACCTTGAGGGGCATGAGATGTTCTTTTGCTCCGTAATTACTGGGCAGACTCCAATACACGTCCAGCATTCTCCGAAAATTGCTGATTGACATATTTGCTAATTAAGCCATTATGTTGTTAAGGGTGCGACTTTTCTGTCTTGGCATTTGCCAGCGCCATTCCCATCAAAACCAATGCTTGTTGTCGTTTTCAGAAGCTTATTTCATATGTAATTCTTTCAGCACCTTGTATGGTTTTGGTTCCAGAGTCGCAATGTTAACATTTGGGTTGTAGATGTTACCTTAATCTCAGCAAATGGCGATCTCACTTTAGTGCGAAAGGTAGACCTCCGAGACGAACTTGTGCAACTATAATAGTAGTGAAAAATCACGTGACGTTGGGGTAGAAGGTACCGGATGATGGACTTGAATGTACCTGAAAGCGCTCGATCCAGGATTCGATCCTGGACCATGCCCTTAGTAAGCGGCGCCACTTGCCAAAGCACCACTTACACCAGCATTTTTATCCTAAGCCGGATTTTTTATTTTTTATCCTAAGTCGGATAAACCAGATATGATTGTTGGCTGAAAAGAGAAAGGAGAAGCTCGTGCGAAGTTGGGTGCTTTCTGTCACACCGTTGTGGAGTGAGTTTGCATCTGAAAGAAGCAGCAAGTGTTGTGCTGGTTCAAGACACGATCTAAACTATCAGATTCAAAGCCCACGCTGCTATGACGCTTTGTTCGACGAGCCCTATTTGTTTTTTCTCATTAGTGAGGGCTTCTTCTGGCTCACCATACCGATGATTAGAATCTTCTTTGAAGCACCTAGGTTGCAGAGGTGATGTTCAGTTGCCTGTCTTTTGTGCTGGGAGAAGTGGTAATATAATGTTGGGCATACAACATGCAATTTATCTGTTCAGGGGTTGCACTGATTATGGACAGCCTAATTACCTGCACAGTAAAACTGGAAATTATATTTTGTAATATATCTATTATTCTTCTCCAGAGAACAATCACTGAACTTGATTCGTGGTCTACGGGTACAATCAAAACTGAAATAATAAGAAGATATCGCTACGAGGGATGCGCCTGAAGAGAATTACACATTTTCCCATATATTTGGTTTAGGGGAAGAACAGGAAGAGCACATCCATACTGAATAGTCTCCAAAGTAGGAGGAAAGGTTTATATTCAACATTCTAACTGAACCGTTGCAAACATAGATTTACCTGGCCTTTTACCCTCAGTTTAACTTACTTTTCACTCAGATTTCCATGCTTATAGCCTTGGTCTAGTGCTCAACAACAGTGCCACTCACATGAGTATGAAATATACAATAAATAAGTAACATATTTTCGTACTGGAAGTCTTTTCCAACCGATAGAAGTGTGTTTTGACATGGAAGCAATAGAAAGATCACTTTCGTGAGTTTATGCAGCTCCATAGTTAGGAACGTATTAACTGGATTGAGATTAAGGAACGGCCACAGCCAGTTAAAAGAATAGTTAGAGTAGACGCATTTTCACCACACTACCACGGCTTCTACAATGCGCTTGAACCCGCTGCCACCTGCTGGAGTTGTAAAAAGCAACAGAGATGGAACTGGATTAAGAGCGTCTTACACTAAACTTTATCTAAGGCCTTACATACACCGTCACGCGATCGAGCGATCGAGGAGTTTTGTTGTTTATGATCTTCGCAGAAGTGCACATTCGAGTCGCTGAAAAAACTGATTTCTTTAGTAAAGTAAGCTTCTTCATAGCGGAATTCCGTTCCTGTTAGAGAAGTAGCAAAAGGTGGTAAAGAACCAAGTACATTGACTCATGTATTCTGTATTACCTTGTCAAAGTAACTGCTTAAAAAGCACATAAACGGCTAAAGTAAATGCCACCGCGTAATAAAAGTGTGGACGCGCGCAAATTCGCTGTTCCTTCATCCGCATTCTGACGAATTTTCGTCTGTATGGTCTGAAACAAACCCGCCTAGATCGCTGGACCAATCTTTTCTGCGAATTTACTGTGTTCGCCTTCGCAGAGATGGCACCAGTTTCGTGACCCAAAATGAGTGGAAAACACCATCTGAGCTTCGCAACGTGCACCCATGGGCAGCTAAGGCAGCCACATACCTCACCGTGGCGGTAACTGCTGTTTCGCTCATCGCCATGCTCTCACGTTTCCATTTGACCTTTAGCGAACAGCGGCTAGTGGTTGCTTTGTTTCTCAATCCCTTATGGTCCAGGGAAAGGGAAAGCTTTAATGAAAGCCTTTTCTGATTTTTGCCGTCTCATTTCCTTTGTCATCCTGTGTGTTTATATACGGGTTTGGTTTTCTTTGTGTTTTTGTATCTTGAGCTGCTAAGCCTTTAGTGCCACGGGGAATGACGAAGTTCTACCGCAATTGAGGGTGATTGTGGTGAAAACACTGACTAGAACGTGCGCACAGCTGCTGAAACGACCCGTATTTTAGGAAAAAGACTCAGGTTTAGGACATTGTGGAGAGTTAAATTTACAGTAGCCACGTAAGGATTGCCTTGGCAAAGGCACTAATTGGCTTGGGGTGGTGTTTGTGTTTTAAGAAGTAATTGTGGCGGCGCACATCCCTCCTATTCTTTCTTCTGATTAGTTATTACGGTACAAGTACACCCTTCCCTGTTTAAATTTAGGTATGACCTTTGAGTGGAAAAATGCATTTGATTTGTCAGCTCTTAGGAAGTGTCGAATAAATATTCCTTCGCAACTGTCACACGCCTCATAAATACAAATCTCGAATTCATTAGCGGTCCAGAACGTCATCTGAATGAAATTATGAGGGATTTTATTGCTGCCGCGGAAAGACTCTATGACAACCGTAGTGTGGGCCATCTAGGATTCAGGGAAGCTGAACAAGCAGCTGTTACGCATCATCGTAATGACATGAATTCCGTTCTTATTGCTTCTCTGTCACCCATGCTGTTCAAGCAAGGGTCAGGGGCTGGTGCTTCATGATGAGTCTTCCCGTTGAATAGACTTGCCAGTTCACACGTTGTGCTGGGTCATTTGCAACTGTAACGGGTCGCTAAGACGCTAGAAGGTCTAGGACTTAAACTCTTGACTTGACTCCTCTTGCAAACAGGAAGATCCCTGCCTGCCCACCATTCAATATGTTATCAACGGCGTAATGCTACTATATGTCTTTCACTGGGACGTCTTTTCCCTCAGCATTTATCACTTCACTGTCTCCTTCTTACAAGTTGTATTTCTCGCTGAGTGGAGCAAAGAGGTTCGTATTTTCTGTTTTTGACGAGCCTTTTTATGTTGTTCCCAATTATGTGTCCAACTCGCAACCTTACCTTCATGTTGTGTGTGATTACCACACGAATTTGATCCTAACCCCAGTTTGCCCATGTAACAACTTGTGTACTTAATAACTTACGGGTGATAGGTCTCACTCGATTGAACGTTTCTGTTCGTGTTCAAAGCGGGAGTGGTCCAATGAACACAGAGGAGTTTCTGAAAACAGCTGATTCAATGGCGTATCTCGTACTCTTCCTCCACGGTTGCGAGATCACTATCGAGTGTGCCGCACACGGCACGCAAGTTATGGTGATTCTTAGACAGAACAGTTTCTGTTGTGGGACGGAGAGGTCACCAACATCGAAAGTATATGGAAGCAGTACCAACGCTCCGTTACACGAGTGAAATGGTGAGCGAGGGGGTAGCATTTTGTGATCGAGGATCGTATTCGGTGAAAGGGCAACTTATTTGGGGAAGACATGGCAGGACCACTCACTGAGAGATGGGAAAAATGCAAGGGTAATTAAACAAATTTCGTGAATTTCATGTTTGCCGCTTGGAGAAATTTCAGTCGAGTTGGGTGTATCAATTTTAACCTTCACGTGAGGGAGGGACCTGAAAACGGACCCTACCTTTCAAACAGTTCAACAATCAGACTTGGGAAGTTCTTATTCATATTGACTGCAGGCGCTTCTTTTCGTTTTTTCTTCATGGGCGGTCTATTTCTTTTTTTCTTGTTTGTCGCTCCATTTCGCAACTCCTTCCCAAAGAGAGAACAACAATACCAGTATGATGGCGGGGGGTTTCTCCATGTAATGGGGGAATCATCAACACTTTCGGCTCAAAGCTTGCCAACACTTTTAACGCTCTTCTCCAGCTTACGATGCACTGAGGCCTGCCAATTTTGAGAGAATTATCGACAAAGCGGCTCACTGCTATAGCGCCATTACGAGTTCTTAACTTCCTGAGTCACAGTACAAGTTGACCAGGGCTTATGATTTTCAGATGCGGTTACTGTGGTGTGTGTACATCGAGGAGCCTGATACGCGCATTTGCTCTCTTGCGAATTCCTAATCGACCACTAGCAACTATTTTTGCCATGTTCCAGCTGACGGTGTCCCTCACTTCTCTATTTCAGGCAAGAGAATTTAGAGGTTCATAAATATTTTAAGCTTTGAAATCTTTTTTCAGCATGTGTTCTCGATTTTTACCAATATTCGGGGCGTGTTTTTCTGGTCGTCCGGCGTATCGAGTACGGTCATTGAGAGTGAGCAATACAGGTCATGGTCATCAAAAAGAGACTCTTGAGCGAATCGGGTCTGCTAGACCACTTAAATCTGATGCGCTTTTATTCACACTTCGTTTCATTGGGTGGACATGTCGTAATTGCAGACTTGGACCGTGCATCAAGAACATTAAAAAATTACGTGATATCAGAGTGTGTCAATACCGTCACCAGGGTTCCATAAGTTTGCAATTGTGGACATTCCCGGCTAGGAACAAGGTATGGATTGAGTCGTAAAAGGATTTGTCGGATACGCACACTGTGTCAATGACCTCTGAAGGTTCTTTCCATCTGCTCTGCTAAATGTGATCTCGAAGTGGTTTTTGAACCTACTGCATGAGCTTACTAGGGTTTATTTGCTTCCGAATGAACAGCGCCTTTCACGCCTAACCAGCTAGAAACCGGAAGTTCGCATCAATCTCGAAGTAGTAACGTGAACGAAAAAATTCACAAGTCAGTAATACTAGTGTGTTCTTATTTTAGGCATTTTTTAGGAGAAGTACATGGCCTACGATGTGATCATCTTCGACTTTGGTCTGATGCATAGAGTGTTGGGAACGGAGGAATGCGTTGCAAATTATCTAGGTACTCAATACCTCTATGCGACCGTTTCTTGGAATGTGTCATCGACAGTCAAGGCAAGGAAGTACTTTGGCGGTGAGCCAATGGAAGACTTAACCAGTGACGTGTAATATTTATTACGACGTGTTAGTGTAAGAATCGACAAATAATGCATTCAATGGGGTTTATATACAGAAAATGTGGGCGGTCTCGATACATGCGCCTGGACCTGGGGGCAGAGTCAACCCTGCGTTGCGCAGTTTTCAACGGCCACGTTGCGCAGTTTCGCCCGATTAGACACGTTCTCTCGCGCGAACATTCACACTCGCATGCTCGAGCCGTCTGTGTCTCCGCCCATACAGCGTGCGTTGAGGATCTCTCGACGTGCCGTTGCGAACTGCGCAACGCAGGGTTGACTCTGGCGTGGGGGGCCAGTGGCGAGCACTCAAGCTCGGGGATGAAAGGACGACCGCACCAACAGCAATATTTAAAGTTACGTCACGTTGATGAGGTCATTGCCTGCGGTCATTGTTCTAAGAATGTACTTATCAAGAAGAAGATTCTAGGGTAAATAGTTTGAACTAGCACGTTATCACTCACTTATATGAATCCTAGTTCTAGTAGAAGTATCTAGGTTGTGTATCCACAAGAAGTACGATAACTTGTGGTCAATATGAATGCAGATGTGCAACGTGGTGTGATAAAGGAAGTGAGCCAACCAGCCGTTTGGCGTTTCTGCTGAGGCTGTATGCTGAATGTTGGAGAGGGGACGGGACGACGGACTGCTTCAGTTCTGGGTCCCTTAAAGGAATCCTGCGCGGAAAAATCATGATCCTCCTATCTCTCCCATTAAACATTGACTTGAGTCCCATAGGTCACGATGAGGAAGAAAAGAACGAGAAATAAGTGTTTGTTTTGTAGAAAAATTCAAAAAACCGAAACACCTATTAGTCGTTCAAATTCCCGCCAAGCTGACGTCACGAGCGTTTGCGATGGGTACCTCGTTTCCTGGAGTGTCGTCACCAGAAATTTTTCCCGCGGAAATTGTAGCTCTCAGCAAGAATTTGGAAGCATTTGGTACACACATGCGAATTTGCACACTGGACCCAGGAATTTTCAAAAAAAGTATAAAAATTGGGGGAAAGTTAAATTGTGAACCAACAATAGAAAACAATAAGCAACATATTTCGCAGTATTAATGAGCAAAAAGACTTTCTGAGATAATGATTTTCCATGGTAAGCGGCCTCAAAACTTTTTGAACTCAGAAAAAGCGACACTAAGATATCCGGTACCTAATACATCTGATTACAAGTTTCCAGCGAATTTGGTGATCCGAGGTGTTCCGGCGCCTTTTGACGCGAGCGTCAGGCTCCCTAGCGGTAAACGAATGTGATTTTCATATTCCACGGGTCGAATTACCCCTGAAGGCAAGTTTCTAGACAAATCTACAATCAAAGACAAAATTTCGATAGAAACCCGGCTGAGTTCTCGAGTAGTGGGGCAGCAGAGGGTAAATAATGCCAAGGAATCTCTCGTAGAAAATTCTCGCATTCTTTCTGACATCAATGTGCCAGTTGTGATCAATGGAAACATCCCACAAAGTTTTCATCCATGAAGATTCGATCTTCGAAGAGAAACGAACGTACAATAACTACACTCTATGGACCATCGAAGAAATTCAGGGGCCGAGCCAGGCGAGGCATGGAAGGAAGACGGCCATTGGTTGACTAGAAACAGGCGACTCAATAAAAAAAATCGGGTTGAAATGCACGATTTCAAAATCACGCGCAATTGTGCTTTGGGACGCAATTGCACTCGCGGCAGTTTACACGTCGTATACTGAATTCGTCCTACAACGCGTCGCCTTACACATAGCCGCCTCCCCACGTACATTGTTCCATGAGTTATGTTGTTCCGCCCGATGGTCCTTCGATGGTCCATGGACCCTGATTTTGGTAAGTTTATTTCTCTTCGGAAACTAAATGTTCGTGCGCCTAACTTCGTATGTTGGCTCCAGTGACCACAACTGACACATACATGTTGGGAATCGGAGCAAGAAATTTCCGCGCAGGATTCCTTTAACCGCCTCAAGTTTATGCTTACCTGGGGACTAAGCCCTAAAGGAGGGCGGACCTGCGAGAGAGCGCAGGCCCCTTTTGGCGGAGCTGCTGGACCTAGTTGCACCACTTCGTCATCACTCTCTTACCGTACCGACTGAATTTAAGTAGTCCGTCAAGCTCAGGGTCGGTCCTATCGTTGGGACCTTCTGCAAAGTTTTTGCGACCCCCCTCCTTCCCGACAGATTTAGATTTATTATTCTTTGACCCATCTCGGCCCCCACTGGGGTTGCAATAGTGCAATAGTACCAATTCCTCACATAAGTTCCCTTCAAAAAGCGAGAAAGTGTCGGGTGCAGACCAAACACCACAAGACGACGGCCTCCAAGTAAATCTGGTTAGAAGTTGTTCATAGTGATAGCTGATTTCTGGTAAATGATAGTTGTAATTAGTGACAATCGATAGAATACAACTGCAACAGGCTAATCATTTCATTGGCAGAAAACATTAACATTTTGTGAAGGCCGTCGTCACTTGTGGTGCATGGTCTGCACCCGACACTTTCTCGCTTTTTGAAGGGAGGGTTTGTGGTCCTCCCATGAATGTTAGGGGCTTTTGCTCTATTACAAGCTTTTCCTATTCAGGACTGTGTCACTGCGGAATATGCTGGCATGAAGAAGAGAATTTGAAACTCGAGAAATAGGACTATAGAAGTAACCGCACGCCGCGAGTGGATCACAATCAGTCGCGTTCGGCTGAGCTTTACGAGCATAAGCTGCAAAACGTGCAGGAAGAGCTGGAAAAGTTCAAGGCTGCATTTGCTCCTGACACTATGGCTAATCGGACTATGAGCCGGTGCATGAGGGCTTCTGATTCTAGGTCTGGAACAATCTGGTCATAGGCGTTCAATTATTGCTGTTGGGGAGCCCCACCTCTCAACC
>MU874463.1:0-10502 GCA_036418205.1 Ostertagia ostertagi
GAAGTTATACGATACCGTACCTTCGGCTACTTATCGTGAATGCAAGGAAGATCAATATATTATCAATGACATGGAATCAAGGTAACATGGCATGGCAGCGCGGTGGTCGGGTCTGGTTATTCTGATTTGGCTGATCCTCGAAATAGCAGCGCCAAGAGCTACCTTCAGTCCTGCCTTACACCCAATCTAGGACAAAGACTTGACTCACGGAGTAGGTATAAGTCAGGACATCTCTAAATTACGTCAGCAGTACTCATCCATAGTTCACATTAGCGCGGGATGATAGGTAAAACACGCTACCTTTGTTACTAACAAAAGTGTCAGTGACCAAAATCTGTCTTATGGCCGTCCTGCAGGACACTGAGCGTGATTCAAAGTTCGCGCGAGTTCGCTAGAACTGACAACATACTTTTATTCATGTTCCCAATAAAATTAATTGCGTCAATCTCCATGCCGGTTTGTGGCGCACGGATTTCTGTCAAAAAAAGAAATCCGCGCGGAATTGCGACTTTCAAGAGCTGTCCCCCATTTGCCACCCGGAGTGTTGAAAAACGCACTTCGTCGACACAAAAACTTTGCGAAGGAGTCATTAGTAACCGGGCAGAAGAGCCATTAGATACCGGGCGGGAGGACAACTTATTTCCTTTGAAGGCGTGTTGCGGCTGAGCGGCTATCAAGCAAGAAGAGAAGAGGGATTCAGCGTGCTATGGTTCCGGAACTCCTTCAAAGCCAGCGCTGGAATTACTACTTCTCCATTTTAGGCTCAATGGCCGCCCCCATAGCGCAAGGAATGTTCACCCTAATGGGAATGGTGATTTAAATAAATTCCTTCTAACGAATGTCAATAAAATGACGACTTCTTTCCAATTCAATTGAAGGCAAACCCCGGAATAAAACTGGTGTATAAGAGCGCACCATAGTGATGGATGAGCTGCGAATGAACTAAAAGTGGAAAAGAAAGCAAGAGAAGCCATCGGAAACGCTAAAATTAAGGCCTTGACCTCCAGTAAGGTCGGATGTAGTACGAGGCGAGACAAAACGATCAGAGAAGACAGAACACGCGAGAGAGCACGCCGTTCGAGAGAGCGCGCTGATCTCCACATCAATGCGGTGGGTGGGAAGCGTTGCAATAAGGGCCGATGGTTGCAGCACCTTAACGATTAGCGCCCTAACCGCGCATTTTGTGCGACGGGTGTGGTACGCTTTCTGTAGGGAAGGACACTACAAGTTCCCTCGCAGTATCCTTCCTACTAGTTGGGCTAATCCTGGGGCTTGCCTTTAATGCTATCTGGTGAGTAATGATGTATGAGTTTTCATCAGAGGAAGGTTTGCGCTTTGGAGATGCTCAGTATAAGCATGTGAGCTATATTCACGGAATCGTCATCCCTTCAACAACACTGGTTCGCTTGAGTGCCTCCCCATTGAAAGCCAAACGCGTGTTTAGCCAACGCAAAGGTCTACTAGTGTCGATCTGTGAGCAGGACCAACTGTCGG
The DNA here is from genome assembly GCA_036418205.1 of Ostertagia ostertagi. NCBI lineage: Eukaryota > Metazoa > Nematoda > Chromadorea > Rhabditida > Trichostrongylidae > Ostertagia > Ostertagia ostertagi. Next base: position 1,495 of record MU874463.1, read on the forward strand.
TGATACAAGTACCCTAGATCGCTCGTGTACGTCTAGCTGTATTGCCATAATCGTAACCTTCTTTCCATTCACTATTTTAGACTGCAGTTTGGTTCGCGTCTTCGGTGAAACTCGGGTTCGAAGGGGGGGGGGGGGGGCACGCGATGGCGCGGCGCTGTTTTCGTCTGCTCTACCAAGGCTTAGTCACCGATGGCGCGTATTTTGAAACTGCCACATTAATGGCGAAAGAGTAACTGTCCCTGTGGACTAAGCCCTGGAGGAGCAGACGAACAGAGCGCCGCGCCATCGCGTGCCCCCCCCCCCCCCCGAACCCGAGTTTCACCAGCGTCTTTTTAAGGTTGTCTCATAACTAGTGTCGCTTTTTTTAAACGAATTCATATACCATTCGAAAGAGAATTGTCTGCTCTACAAGATGCTATGTTTTCTTCCACATTCGTTCCAGGGTTTTCAAATTTTAGGCCTGCAAAATGGGAGGTCCAGTCCGGAAAAATTGCCAAACCGACAACTAGCTCTAACTTTATCTTCTCCTGGGAGAAATCAATCAATGATGTACCCTCTACTTACTCATGACCTCTTCTGAACATTCCGCTCTTAAGTTGTTATAAAAGGTTTTCCGTGTTTCTTTTCGAATTGGCCGACCGATAAGCCATGGCAATTTTTAGATTGAAATTCTTCGTCTGAAACGCTAGCATCTGGCCCCAGAGGCTCCGCTATGATCGAAACCCAAGTTAGGCTTCTGATTTCATGCTGGCGTACACTTAATCCTTAGGTTGTGATTCCAAAACTGGATCAACATCCGTTTTTCTAATTTCAAAAATTTCACTACCGTCTCCTTCTGAAGGTAACCCCCCCCCCTTATCACCACCATCAGCTTTAGAGGAGCACGCGGGGAGGGGGGGGGGGAGAGAGGTTTTCTGTAATAAGGCAGTTTCTTCAAGAACTAACAAGGGAGGCCGTTAAGGGTGTGCCAACTTTTTCAAAACGGTCTATTTGCATGATGATAGAGGCACATGCGGGAATCCACACCACCATGGTTAATTTTTCCTGAACGGTCCTCTGAATACCAGAAATGGGGGTCCCTAACACTTTTTTCACCATTTTTTTCCAAAGTCAAAGCCTATTTGTAAGGGTTACTGACGGTCCTAATTTGGACTGTGGTACTAATTATTCAAGCTAACTCCGTTTTGCGCGAATTTTGAAAACGTCAACTCGAAATGCAAAAATTTGTCACCACGAGGAATCGAACTAGGGACCCCTTTTCTGGTATTCAGAGAGAGCGTTCAGGAAAAATGAACCATGCTTCTGTGGTCCCCATATGTGCCCCAATGTCATGCAAGAAACCATTTTGAAAAAGCTTGGCACACCCTGAACGACCTCCCTTGTAAAGCCGAACGTCAGTAAGGACGGACCTCCAGAGCGAATGAAATTCTACGAAACGCTCGGAATTTGCCCCTTTCCCTCGCAGACGCTTTACTCCCAGAACTGAAAGTTTTCGTGAACCTGCCACGCATGTTACATTCTGAAAACCCCCTTCTGTAGCCCAATTCCTCTCAGCTTTTGACCATCATCAACTCCAAACTACTGAATCCTCATCCAAAAAAACTCAATGTACACCCCCGCCCGCCTTTAGGTTCAGAACAGTGCCAACTCAACGGTTGAGCCCCTAAGAGGTGCCGGTTGCACTAACTTAGGGGAGGCACGCCACTTCATCTCAAACTTACGAAGGCTCGAATTTCCTCTTTTCCTCTACACTTGATCCCCGACTAAAAGTTTCGTGAATCCGACCATACCAACAGCTGCCGCCCGGTTAGCCCAGTGCTTCGCAGCCCTTTTGACCTCGCAGCCCCAAATACGACGCTCCTCGCAAAAAAATAGTTCACTGCACCCCTCCCCCGCGTGTGATGAACCGTCCTAATTTGTATCCCGCCTCTATTGAGGGGAACCAGCATTTGACTCCGCCAAAACTGCCGCGCAATTACGGATCCTCCTCCAAAAAAATATCACATGCACCCCTCCCCCGTCGTGTGGATGAACCCGTCTCAATTTTGTATCCCGCTCTTCCGAGGGGAACCAGCTTTTGATCTCGCTAACCCCAAGTACGATCCTCCTCCGAGAATTATCATACGCACGAGCCCTCCCCCACACCCCGACTCGAGTTTGTATCCCGCTCTTTCGAGGGGATTCCAAAAATTGGTAAATACTCATAATTGCTCCTTTGCACGGAAATCTTTAGTAAAAGGCGAAAGATTTTCTCGGTTAAATGCAAAGGAGCCAGAGATGCCGCCAATGGTCACGTGATTGGCATACCGCCTGGCGCGCCGTATAATCGACGGCTGTCTAACAGAGCGTCTATCATCTGAGAGGGCGCAGACGGGCAACTGATTGTGGTGTTTTAGTTGGGAATTTTGGACTGAAGAGAGATTTGTATGGGTGGGAGGCGTAGGTGTAATAATACGTTGTTGCTCATCCCGACGCGACGCGCAGTCGTCGATTCAAAACTTATCGCCCAGAGGAGTTCCTTCTTATTTTATACCTATTACTTGAGTTTCCATTCTACATTGCAAATATGGTATACGCGTGATGTTGTCTTTGAGGGGGGTGACGCCCTATTTTGAAATAAAGACGCCACTGCTTTCACGGAGATTTTGGATTAATGTGGGAGTAGAAATGTTTTCTGAATGTTCGCCTATGCTTTTTACGCCAATCATCTCATCAGAGCACTTTTTGGCCATTATTCTCATCTTAGCTAGCTAGGTGCAGTTGCGATTGTTTCTCGTCTATTCCTTGAACAGAAGAGACCACAACTGTTTCTCGTCTTTTCAAACAGAAATCGGAGTAGCAGCGAAAACATGCGAATGATGTGGAAAACAAACCTACAAACTGTGTTTTCTTGTGTTGTGCGGCATGTTTCCAGGAGCAGTACTTACACTGTGATTGTCCGTTTCGGGTCTCATCCAGTAAGGGGGCATGTGGTGTGACAGTTCTTGCCGGCTACAGAAATTCCAATTTTTGCAAGGGGAGGGAATCCCGGGGTGCGTGAACCATTTCGCTCAACTTTTACACCCACCCCGGAGCTTCCCTCCCCTGAAAAAAGTGGATTACTCCATGCAGTATGAACGCACCACAATGCCCCCCCTTACGATACCTTTGGTTTCTGTGTGTTTCAAAAGAGTTTGGCTCCGCGAGGCGCATTCTGTAGGAACCCTCCAGGATCAAAGCCTAGGAGAAAGGTCGAGTTCAGGGAATACAAATTGCTTCCGCACCCCAGAGTACCTCCCCTCTTCAAAGGTTTGGTCCTGAGACTGAGCGTTTCCGTGATCTTGACGCGATGTTAACATGCTGCCTCTCCCCCCCCCCCCGCCTCCTCTCCCCACCCCAGGCCACATTGCTCATTTTTTTCGTTTCGACGGATATTCTGCAGCACACCATGAAGTCGCGTCTGTGCATAACCACAGGCTCTTCTAACCAAAGCATTGCGTTTATGTCCTCGCCGCTAAAACAGATCTTGGGCTGAAGTGAATGCTGTCTGATTCTTTACATTAAAACGCTAAGCTAAAAGTAAGCGACAGCGTGTCACTGATGGCGTCGCGCACTTCAGACAGTTTTTTTTTTTTTTTTTTTTTTTTGTTTCTGGATATTGTGAAGCGTGTTGCGCGTCGTACCTCTTCCTCGCGCTTTCTAGACTTCTTCCCAAATTGTTTGTTTTCATTCTATGGATTACAGCATAACATAACTGTTAACGATAGGTCGGCGTTTGGTCAGATATGCTTCGATTTAGCAGAGGTTTATAAGCGTTACGGTATTTAGCAGTTCTGTTATTCCTCACAATTCTTTTCTAATTTTAGCAAGACGCAAATGGTCAATAAAAAAAAGTAGTAGAATATAAGTGTATCCACTACCTGAATAGCAAATGTGTGTTTTTCTGCACAAGTCCACACGAAAATACTTTTGACGTCCATTTCAGGGAGAGAGACTTAAGCATATTTTCTTTAACCCTTACAAAGGAGTGAGCCATGCACCGTGTAATCCTTTTCTTACTGTGTCACCTCGGCAAATTCTCAAAAAGATGCATTTTTCCTTTCAAAAAGATGCATTTTTCTTTCAAAAAAGTGTCAAGGGCTTTGCCCACCTCGACTTAGGGGCAAATGTACCCACCAGTAAGGTTATCAATTTGTGGTGAGATTTAAAGACTAATTTAATGAAACTTAAATGAGGTCGTGATCGATTGTCAAGAGGCATCTTTAAGTAACCTTTCAATTTCATTCTTGGTGAGCAAGCATCAGAACTAGTGGTCGTTGGAAAGTGGTACTCGATGTGGTAGAATCTATAGAATTTGTAAACTTCTATTTTAACCATCATCTTTGTGTGTATCCTGAGTTGTTAGGCAATGAGTTCAGGGAGAAAAAGCGCTTTCTTGCATCATTGAGTCACCATTGGCCATTTTTCTATTCCAATTTGCATTGAACTTTTTTAATGCTCTAGTTGCTCGAATTGAATTAAACATTTGATGATACGCTCTCATATTCTCATCATATTTCATTGTGCTTTGATTAAGGTGACGGTCAATGACAGATTCTGAAGTGAATGTTGACGAAAATGCTAAACAAAAGTCGGGAAATCTTGACGAGGATTGCGAGGTGACTGGTACTTCACTTACATGAAGTTTTATGACTTGGGTGTAGTTCACTAGGACAGAAAGCGACTTTTTCACGTTTCGCAGCGCGAAACATTGTTCGTTGCTGGAATTATAGGTCCACTAATCATCCGCTGCGGGAACCTCGGATCTACTGATGGTTAGCGGTGGATCTGAGGTTCCCGCAGCGGAAAGTGTTTCGCGCTGCAAAACGCGGAAAAGCCGCTTTCTGTCCTAGTGAACCACACCCATTGATCCTACCTCCACATTTACTGATGCCTTCATTTTTAGAAAGTCGTGTCGCATGTTGCCTGTGTCACCTTAGAATCCGATTCACTTCCAGAAACTCCAAACATGCCAAGGGCTGGAAGGTATTTAGTTGCTGTTTTTGTTTACGTTTTTTTTATCTACTTCTAGCAGTCCTTTACTACATTCCGAACCGGTAACACCAATGTTCGCGGGGTTGTTAAGCAATTGAATACTGCTCTATATGTCATAAATACCCGAATGACAATCTAGCATTCAGAAAATCTCGGCATTATTATTTGGAAGCGGCCAAACAAAAGTGGGATGCGAATTTGCCACATTTTCGGAGGGGTCAGTTTTCGAATAGACGAAACAGTGCATATTTGCTACACACAAACAAGAAAAAGTTTAATGTAGCTGTATCATTTGTTCGTTCGATTCGCTTATCAACCTGGTGATTCAATGGCAAGGGGCATCGGCTTTTCTACATTAATTATTTAAACTTTCAATGCGTTTGGGAACTCTGGCAGAATTACCATTCTCTTTAACTTTCGTTCGTGTGCTAAGGTTTTGTTTTTCCAGAAAGAAGAAACGCTTAGTGCGACGTCCGCGCAGTTATAAAATGGATGTCGATCCTCAACCAACTACCTCTCAAAATAAGCCAGGTAAGCCGTTTGTCTAGTTGAAAAGAAGTAGCGTTACTCGCCATTTCAGTAATTCTCTATATAAATGGAGATCTCTTAATATTGTGCTGTCCCGGAGCCTCATCAGCACCTAAATATTGTATAACACAGAGAGGCACCAAAATTTTATTTCAAAAGAATTCCAAAAGTTCAGAAAGTTCAAAAATTCCAAAAACTCAAAAGTTTCAAAAGAGCAAAAAGCTATTCGAAAAAGAATCCTTTTGAAATCCGAAATATCGCGGAGGATTTCAAAAGGATTCTTTTTCGAATAGCTTTTTGCTCTTTTGAAACTTTTGAGTTTTTGGAATTTTTGAACTTTCTGAACTTTTGGAATTCTTTTGAAATAAAATTTTGGTGCCTCTCTGTGTTATACAATATAAAGAGTGCTGTTGACCAACAGATGAAGGATCTGGGCGTAGTGCTTACGTCTTTTCTCCTCGAGCAGTAACGGAGTATTCTTTTTTTTTGTTATTTCATGTGCTCATTCACTAGATGGTCTGTATTTAGCTCGTTTTGTCCGTAATGCCCCTTTTAAACACTTTCTGGCCATCTCCTAACTTGCTATCTTCACGTCAGGTGAGATATGTGTAGTGAGCGATGTACTGCATTGCTGCAATTCCATCGAAGGCAACCCATAAATGCTCCAAAATATTTTGTCACTATTTCCCTTTCACGGGTGACAACGTTAGCGCTGCAACATCAAAGCAAATGTTTCTATCGGAAGCGTTAACTAACTACTGGTGTGGAACAAGTTTTACAGTTAATCCTTTGAACTCGAAAAACTTTCATTTCGAGGAGGCGATACACCGAACATCAGACAGTTAAGTAAGCTGCATCTCTAGAAATTCCGTAAGACAAAAATACTAAAAAACAATTCAAACCTAAAACTGTGTTTGCTCAATATTTTGTCGGTTCTAACGGGTACCTGCACTTCATCCAGTCATTTTTAGATAGCAGAATGGAATGGGACGGAGCAGAATCTTGTCTTTCGTCAACAAGCGAAAGCGAAGGAAACACTGCTGCTGATGCTGACGATGAACAAAGCGACTGGGTCGGGTACGCCCCCTCCGTGACCGAGGGTGACTTTGTGAGATCACTTCTTTCCTTTTCTGTACCACTGTAGGCACAATAATTTTAAGTAGAGCGTTGCAACGAAAACCGTGCTCCATGCCGTGATGGTGTTTTTTAACGTTGTGACTTTCAAGTAGAAGAAGCTTCAAAGTACTACAAATACTGCAAAAACTTTTGTTGAAGTGCTGCTGCTCATGATTTATTCGATAAGCACTGAAAGTGGTCTTGGTCATTCAAAAAAGTTTGTTTTCGGAAATGACCTTGGGCACAGCCGTTCTTTGTGAACCGTATCCATTCTTTTTATGACATCTTCCGTTTTCTTTTGTCGTTTTCTACTCGTTATTTATTTGAAGGATCCACTAGACGAGCGCCGAGGTCGTCGACTGCAGCAAAAGTTACAAATGTCTCAGTTGCAACGACGTCTGGAAAGATTTGCGCTTGAGGGTGGTCGAGGAGAAATGGGCATCGAGTTTCGCATTAAGGATCGACCAAATTCAATTCAGGTATTGGCAACAGAATTTTCTGGCTTCCCTGTTTCTGCGACCTTGAATGTTAATTGCATGGGTACTATATTTTCTGTGTATTATAACAAGCTTGTTAGATGGAACCTCTCTTCAGCTGACCCAATGTTTCGACTGAATCGTCGTTCTGTGAGGCCGATAGTCTCATCTTTCGAAGCGTTTTGTGAGGCTTCAAAAGTGAAAGCTTGTGTGAAATTGTCGAATTCTGAGAACACTGAGAATAACCGTTCAATCAAAACGTTAGGCCCGTTTGAAAAATCCCACTTAACATGTTCGAAAGGCAACAAGAACTCGTACGCTTGCAAGTGACAGCAGAATTTGCGTTTGCTTTTGTTACGAAGGCGCTGCGTGAATAGTGTTGTGCTCCGCATGCTTCTTTATTTTGTTCAAGTCCTTTTCATGGTTCTGACCAGAACTCCTCCATTTGAAAACGTTTTCCCCCTCTGGACATTGTTTTTTTTTCTTTAGGAAGCTTTTCTAATCTATTTAATTATAGCTTTATGGTTTCAGTTCAATCGCATGTTGTTACACTATCGCCTAGAAGTTGTCAAACGTCAGCGTGGTACGGTAGTAATCCGAAAGAAAAACAACTCGTGCAATAAGGTCCCAGAATACGAGTAATCCGCGGAACTTTAACGCGTTGTTCGACCGGTACTTCTTTTGGATTGTTTTTTGCGCTTTGCTTGAAGTGTTTTTTGAATTTTGAGGCTAATCTCCGACTTTTTCCATTTTCATAAAATCTCGTCATGCAAATGTATTAAAGAGGGAACTGTTCACTGTCTAAAATTTACTCTGTATTATATGCATCGTGTCCAGAAAGTCACTGGTTTTCCCTGCCACTTCGTGCGACGCATGTTCTTGATTTCTCTGTTAAATATGATTGCTATACTCTGAACCATCCTCAATAGCTCTTATCCGTTCCGTTCTAAATGACCGTTCCCGTTTTCACAAAATTGTATTCCGTCCTCGTCCTTTCAGCGCTCCTCGCTTCGGTGTGGATAATGACCCATGTTGCTTGCGCATCTTTCTGCTACGGATAAAAGACGCTCCACAATGATATGTAGTTTTCTCTGACAATATCACAACCTTGTGGCCTAATTATTTGCTGTAATTGAAGTTTCTGTCTTTATTGCATACTTTCTATAGACTAAGCTCTTAGGGTCATGAATAAGTACTGTAATAGTGGTAATAATGATGCGGCATAGATAGTTCCCTGAGCTTCATTTTCGAATTCTGAATCCTTACGAAGTGAACGATGTCTGTATTGAGCTACAACTTAGTCCCGAAACTTACCGTAAAGGCAAAGAATACAGTACTTCATCAGGATTCTAGCAGTAGTCGTTGTCATTTCCCTTTCGGGTCATTATCTGGGCAATATTAGATTCTTAGACTTTTGTGAATAGGCAACAGTTGTTGTTAGCCCATCTATCGCAGTTTGGGTACCATTTTTCCGCTCCCGTTGTACATAATGTTATTTTAGCTTGTAGCTATTCGCATTTCTGTGATACATGCGCAGATTTCTTTCTTCACTGTTTTTGCTTAATGTGATTAAGTTGATTTGCCCTCTTACATTATTGACCTTGAATAAAAGTGTTTATACCTTATCGATGTACCTCAAAAAATGATTGTTTTCATCTTCTCGTTTTTGATGTAGCCTTCATGACTATAATTCTACCTTTATTAAGCAAATGCAAATGATGAGCAAATGAGAGGGCAGCGTATTTTGCCTCAGGTCGACCGGTTCCTGTGTTTTATATTCCAGCGTCGTGTGTAAACTGTGGATTTATTAATGGGGAAGAAACGCAGCGGTATCGGTGCAGAATATGTTCGTCTGACAGTCAGGATGTAAGCCAT
>MU874465.1:0-11553 GCA_036418205.1 Ostertagia ostertagi
AAATTCGAAAACCGCTGCCTAACGACTCAAGGACAACGTCTCATCGCAGATATACAGAAAAATTTGCTCGAAGTGTTATCTGAAAATGGCTGCCCTCCTGCTGTTTGGATACTTTGATCATTTGATCATATGTCCCAGCCCTCAATTCCTGCAGTGCGACGTTTCTTCTAGGTCTTGCAGAGCAGATTCGAGCTCCTCGAACTTTACTCTCATGTCACTCCCTCGGAGATATTCCCGAATCAGTGCCCGTGCCCTTTCTCGTGACACGCGGTGCTGACGATCAGGGACCGAATCGAACAGTTGTCGAGGTGTTGGAAGATTATGCGAAATACGATGCATCATATGCGCGCTTATTACAATCACTCACTGGTGAGGCATAAACAATTTGCTGCACTCCAATCTCACTTGGGAAGAAACTTGCACTTTCGTGTCCCAATGGGGATCGCAGGCTCAAGGTACGGGGTGATCAGTTACGGAGATAAGTCGTGGTTAGCAGTGTGCATGGATTGAAGCAGCCTATGCGATTCCTTGCCATCGATCTCCTTATAGGAATGGCAACGCATTCGATTCTAACTCACAGATTTCTTGGGATTTTTATGCTAGCAGCGCGTCTTTCATTACATTCTCGCAATGATATTGGCAAGATTGGGCAGGCTCGGACTTATCGGGTATGATTGGTCTACAATGCTGGGTCGACGCCATAGTAGTCGGTCGTTTTTCGCACACCGGCAGAAGTGGTACCGGCTAACAGACTCTGGGCAGATGAAACGCTCAGTTGGTCCAAGTGGACGGGATTAGGTCCATGGCTAATTTATGTGGTGGTGGCAGTCCTTACCACTGCCCCAGTTCAGCCACAATGACCCACAAGCTGGTCGAGAAAATAGCTTGAAAAATGTTGGGAAAAGTTTATAGAGATTTGATTGGAGAGAAAATTGCCCTCATTTTGTGCTGCTTCCCATACTCATCCCTGAAATTACGTTCCGGAGACGGTGTTTCAGGAATTCTGCCAAGCTTCGGCTGAAACTGCACCATCCGCTGTACTCGCTCATTTCTCGTCCTTACCCACCCATTTAGAGCTGGGCCATTGTTCCCAGGACTTTCGAGCAAAAAGCACCGTAACTCACCGCAAAGCACGCCTCATCAGTTTTTGCCACGTTGATGACACCCGAGAGCCACTGTTGGATGACCGAGTGGGTGAGTGTCACGTGCGCCAACGTATAGGAAGGATGTTCGACGAGTCGGTCCTGAAGATAATGAATGGAGGAATTTTTCATTCATTGGTTCCCAATTCATATTGGCGTAATATTTATAAAACAGTAGTTATACCTGAAGGGTGATGAGACCAAGAGAGGAATGAGACGAGGCCTGGATAGGAGCTGAGATGATCCTCAAAGCCTCTAAGGATACGGAAAGCCGGTCCATTGAGTCATCAAGGAAATGACCTGCAATTATTGGAAAATCGATAAGCTGTAAAGATTATTAGAGGAAGGGAGGGAAGGGTTCATTCGTTTACAAGAACTCACTCCAGGACCGACGATTTTTTTTGAAAATGGTCGTGATAAGATGGGAGAAGATTATCAAAACGTTTATGGGCTAACAATCGTATTCAAGGATTTTGGACTTGGGTTTAAGGCATTTGTCCTGGTCTAGAAGATTTTGGAAACCCCGCGTAGAAAAGTGCTGCTCTCCATTATCGATCGGTCGGTATTGATCCTTTTCACCCTTCCGTGACGCAACCGCACGCGGTCGTGACCTTTGAATTACTGACAAAAAATTGTCTCTGAATGAAAGCGCGTGACTACTAACGCCGAGCTGTTTACATGTGTTCCCAGAATTTTTAGATTTGATTTTCCGATTTCCAAAAAAAAATTACGACACTATTGCTTAAATTGATGAAAAAAGACTCACTTTGGACGCCTCGCTGTAGATCCACTGATGCTTCTCGCGTTTGAAGTTCTTATTCAGAGAGAAGACTACCTCTACGGCTGGGATATCGACTCCATCAAGCTGTGTCTTATTATGTATGAGTGTTTCTGCCTGAAAATAGTCACTTTTGTGTAGGGGTTGTTATAGAGTATTGGTGGCGCAGCAGCTAAAAGGCAAGGGGCTCGAGAATTTGGACTGTCGAAGGTTCGGAGTTTACCAACCCCACCGTTCTTACTGGGTTGACTACTTGGTTTCGGCCATCTCATGGATCATGTAAACGTTTAGTGAAACATGAGCTGGCTGTCGTAAGTCATGTTATAGGTGAAATCTCATACAACAAAACTACATCCCTGGATGGAAGTCGAATACATGGCGCATACCATGAGGAGACTGATCAGCCCTAAAACGAGAGAGCAGCTGTGTCTTTTTCAAGGACGTAGTGACATTTACAAAATGCTTCCGCCACGGGGATGCTTGGTATTATTGACCCTTCCAGTTTGTGGGACTATTGTAATGATCTTACAACTATATGAATAGTTTGCAGTTCTGCAGACTCTGACTTTACTCCCGAATATTCTCACAATCGCCTTTATCATTTGATGGTCGGAAGAAAACATGGCGCAGTCTGTAACGACTCACTTTTTCAAAACCGGCAAAAGCCATTTGTTGAGTGGCAAGCGGTACCGTCCTTTCGAAGCAGGTGACGTCACCAGAAAACAGATTTCGTGGCCGCGTTTGACCGTACATGACCAGCAGAGGTGAACCTCACACAGAAGATCTAGAGTGGCCTGAAAAAATGAGAAAATCAACGGTTGGCGAGGAAGTATGTGGTATCTGTGCATCCAAACCGAAATTCGGGTAATTGATAACCAAACGTTCATATTTCACTTTAATCGATCAAACATCCACAGCAATGACTCGGGGAAGTTTACTCTCCTGAATCGAGAATGAGCAGAAAGGCCCCTTTTCCGTATGTGTTTTGTTTTCGGGTTTAGCAGGTATTTTGATGAGCACAGCTCATTTCCTGGCCAACTTTGATGGGGCCCTTCCACTTAATTTCTTTTCTAGGATTCAGAGTGGCGTTTACGAAGGTGTTCTGAAATACAGTAATGACAACAACTGACCCTGAGAGCGGGATTCTCTAGACCTGGGAAGAGAGCCTCTTTGCTGATCCTGAGACATCAATGTTCCCACCATGATCGGTGCGTTTCGGTTCCATCGTGGAGCAATCTGAAAATATGGTGCCTGTTTTCTTATGAGTTTTTATTTTTTTCATACGAAATTTAGGCTCAAAACTCATTGATCCAATCAATTTTGATGTGGATTAATTTTAGTAATACCTGAGAGTATGTGAAAATCCTTGTGCCAACAGCGCAAGAACCTCAGCCAACATCCCATCTCGTAGGTCGTGGAGCCTGAAAACTTAGCCATAAGTTTTTACAACGCAAAATTTACTACGCAAAGTAAAATATTAAATATTACAGAATCGTAAAAATAAACAAAAATAATAAGAACCAGCTCGAATGTTTTGCACCGGCTGCCATTACATAAAAATTGAAGGGAACAGCATTCTCGCTCCATTGGTTAATCGGCTTAAACACTCCGAAACTAAGCGTTGTGCGTCTTGTTTTTCTGCTAGAACTGTTTACATTTTTTGTACTCCTTGTAAAGTATTCAAAGTCATTAGCACTTTCAAAAAATAGCTTAGGTTGATTGGAAATGGTATTTATTACAGTAAGCTTTTCAGGACAGTACTGTATAATTTTGCCCAGTATCCACTTAAGCAATTCTCGGAAAGGTTAGTGAGTGGCGGACTTAAAGACGACTGGCCAACGTATTGAATCATTCGTTATGCCCAGTAAAAAACCAATGCTTTTCTTCAGACTTCAATTTTCTAATCAAAAAATTTCATAGAAAAAATGAGTTACAAACTTTACCGCTTGGACGCTCTTCGAAGAGAATTAGAGAAAGTCGCTGTTCTCGTTGATCGAACACTGTCTTGGCCACGCATAGCGAAGCACCTGAAACAATGATGCTTATCGATTAGTAAGGCGATCTGCTCCGAATTCGCGTCAATCACGGATATCGGGCTGCTTTTGTGGACGCTTTTGACGTGAAAAATAGTTTTAGTGCCGTGCCATAAGTATGTAAGCATGAACACACCAAAATAAACAAAAACAGAGCCTAATTCAATCCAATCAAAATTATATGAATTTAGCAGACAATTTTTAGTTATTTAAATTCTTCAGTTTTATATTATTTTTCAAACTTTGATTGTTAATTAATTAATTTGTAATTAATTTTTCCATGAATTTCAAGAATCATGTTAAAGATTCCAAAAAAGTGTGCTGCAAGCTAGCATGCGTAGCGGTTGCGTCGCTCCACGTCAGGCGATCAATAAAGGATAGATAATATAAAAAGTCTTTGCTAATCTGTATCTATCGCACTTCGCAAGATCTCCTCCGGGGTAAGAATCACCCATTTAACTTTAATGGGAGTTCTTGTCCACTCGGAGACGTTCAAATATATCAACAGGTCCGTTCCTAGGCCATTGAATCATAAAACTTCCACGGATGCTCGCTCGTAATCGCCATTCACATAGACACAGATGTTGAAATCGGCATTCGATTCAAGGCTGATGGCTATTTATTGGCGGTTCACCGGACCACATGCGGCTGTCAGTAGCCATCGCTGACTCATCACTATGCCTCAATCGTTGAACTATTCGACGTCGATTGGTAGCCATTGATAAGCTACGGATCAACGTGGCAGGCCAAGCAATTCATTTGAAACTCGGTGGGCGGGGCTACGAGTGGACGAGTTGTCCAGCAGGTTAGTAACGCTTGGTAACGGGTCCAAGCCCGCGTTTTCATTCAAAAATGACACGACAACTCGTCGCTTCCATCACTAACCGATATGCGTGGATTTTAGAAACCTGTTGATGGGCTTTCATTCCTTCTGGAGCGCTGTTTCATAAGGGAATGAGGTCGAGAAAATGTCGCACCCCTACTGATCCGCAGCGTATGGACGAGTTGTCGTATGTAACTAACCTCAAATTAGCGGGAATTACCAGAAAAAAATCATGACGTAGAATTGAAAATTTGTGGATATGTTCGCAACGAACTCGTCCAGGCCCCTCCCCAAACATGTGATTGGCTTTGCTGATAAACGACTACAAGGATGTTTAGAGGCCGCAACTCCGTCTCGGGATCTTTATCCTCTGAAATATGGGTTTTGTAAGCGGAGCCGCAATGCAGCTGTTCGCTGCCGGTGACTCAGCGCCATCGACCTCAGGAGGGTGAAACGCGAGCCATCGGCGCCACCTTCGGCCACCGAAACGTCTAGCTGGCCAACGGATAGTGTCGCAACATTCAGCACTGAGAATGTGGGTACTTTGAGCAGAGCTAAGTGGGCGTTGGCTCGAACCATGACTACTTCCGCCTTGAACATCTTACCCCTTCCCCCTGAATCTCAGCCCACGGGTTCCATACACGATAACGCTGTTCTCTCAGAAGAGGCTGTAAAACGCAGCTGCATGAGCTTCTCAAAGAAATACATACCCTAAGGCCACAGGTTTTTTTAGGTCCACGGTAAGGTTTCACGTGAAGTAGTGACAACTGATAAGATCTTCTTGAAATGTGACGCGTATGCTACTTCTGCAGAGAATTGAAGTGGTTTTCAGAATGCGATCGGGCCATGTCTGAGGACAAAACCACTGACCTACACACCGCCGTCAAGCCAATAGTCCCTTGAATGGCCTCTTTTTTCTCAGACGTGACGTATCTCTATAGCAAAAGCGTTCATCTCGTGTAGTTTAGTCTCTGGGGATTAATGATTGTTTTTTCGGCGCTTATAGTTGGCAAGGTCTTAGGCGGCACGACATTGCTGTTCTCATATGGAAACCCACTGGACCTGCGAGCACTTGCTAGAAGAAGCAACCAAAAATGGTCAATGTACTCCTGGACTTCTCCTTTCATAAAACCTTGTCAGTTATACTTTTTCCTGCAAGGTGATTAAGGGGACGTTTGTGGATATTTCCTTTCTATATCATATAGGTTTTATACCGCGCATCATATAGATGATGAGTGGTGAAGCCAAAATGGTGTAGTGCCAAGCATGCTGGGCCCTTCACGTTCATGGATCGGAAGTAAAGTCTAGGACTGGCTCCTATCCGGGCAAAGCAAGCCTCGTATCCTTACGTTCTCCTTGTACGGTAAGTGGTTGGATTTGAAACCTTGACGTACTTCGACTAGTCCCAAAATGACATGGTGTCGGTCAGATCTCACTCAAAATGCCATTACGTTTTTGAACGGAACTATAATGCATGGCGCATCCCAACAAAGCTTTATAAACGCTTTGTCGTTTATGCTTCATACGATACTATTATGTTTCTTTCCCCTATTTTGAAAACAAGCATGATACAGCAGAGTTCATGAGTTCCCTACAGAGCAAAACCAGCCTCTCGTGCTTTTTTTCGACAGCTTGTTTGGTGGCAAACATTTTTTGAGCCATGTTTATCTTTTGACGGCGAAAGTCGGACGCGTTGTGACCGCGGAAAATCCTCGAAGCGTCCAATTTTTACACCTTACGGCCTGCTGCCGCTGGTCGACCAAGCGTACAAATTCACGCTGACGTTTCTACATGACAGCCGGTCTGACAACCAAAATATCCACGAAACTATGCGGAGTGAAATGGATGACAAATTACATCGCACCACCAGTGCGGTTGAATCAGTTGGAAGGTGTAATGCGGTGACAGACTAGGTGAGAAGTACATGAGCTAAACGAAGGGCTTCGTTTCAAGCGCCCAGCAGTGCAGTGCAGCTCCAAAAGTGTCATAGGAGACGGAAATTTGGGAAGGTAGCGCTAAAAAACACGTCCAACTGTGGGGTAGATCCAGTCCTGGTTACTACTAGCCCTGGATAATCCTTATCCTTTCTTTGATTAGGCATTAGAGCTTATATTCAAGTTCGAGAAGAGATCAGAGACGGTAGCACACCCCTCGCCTAAGGGTAACCATGCCGGTCTGATGGGTTAAAAATTAGCATTCTAGATACCATTTAGCTCAGGTGGTGAGTATTCCAGTATCCGACCCTCCCAAATGCTGCGCTCGTCATTCTGTCGCTTATCCAGTTCAAAGCGATACTTGACCTGGCCCAGAGTAACTCATTATAACGATATGTAGAACAGCCGAACCCGATCCCGGCAAAAACTCACCCGTATCACAATTCACCACTCGAATATCTTCCACATTACGAAGTTTGCTGTCCACATCGAGAGTGATCTGCAAAAAAAAAACAATCAATAGACATCAAATGCACTTCTTGCAGAATATTGGATTTATAATTTAGTAGTAAAAGGTGAACGTAATAACTTCGTTCTGAAATTTCTTTACACATAATCACATTTACTGTTAACGGTATAGTGGTATATTTACTAATTTGTTATTACTTATTTATATATATTTATTTATGTTTATTTATATATTTACTAATTTGTTGTTACTTATTTACTAATTAGCAAACTGCAGTCAAAAAGTGTCAAAATGATAAAAAAACTCTTAAATGAAATTTACCTGCTTTCCTTGTCGTTAACCTCGGAGGAAAATCTGCACATCACCCCTCGATTACGGTAGGCTGAACAGTTTGCACGGACAAATTCAATGCATAGTGTAGTGGAGAGAGGGCAGACGGCGAGACGGCTCTGAAAATATCCTTGTTTTTCTTGAGTTTTCAAAAAGTTGCAGCTTCAGTATTCCTTCTTTTATGACCTCGGTAATTTCAAAAGTTTGAAGAGAATGGGGCAAAGAACATCAAATGCACTGAAATGGTTTGCAATTTATTCACGGCAAATTTTGAGATGATGTATGGATGCGTGGCGCATCCCATACTTGGCCAAGATGTGTACTTGCTCACTCATTACCCTCCAATAACCGTGGCAAATCCCTCACTCTTTATTAAACGTTTTATATAACATATTTACCAAATTTCGAGTGTTCAATATTTCCATCCTTATGTTTATTTTATCCTGTCAGTTATTGTAACAATCTTATAGGAAACTAGTAGTAGAAGAAGGGAGCCATTCTGAAGAAGAAAAGCTAAAGCATTACCAGTTCTTCTGTAGAGTTACCCCCCCCCTACCCCTATCCTCCTAGCGTTTTCGTACTCCGTAAGGAATCCGGTACCAAAAGGACCGAATGAATATTCCTGCCAGTGAACATCTTAAACTACCTTCTACTTAGTAGTTTATCATAGTCTAAGGAAGTTGCATGTTTTTCGGTGGATTTCCCATCATCGAAAAATCCACAGGGCTTTTTCCCCTTAAAGACCCTCAAAACAGATTCCATTTTTCAGAAAAAAATCCGTTTCCTGTATAAAAACCATGTTTTTTTTTCGAGCATAATTCAACTTATGAAATCACGTCAGTTTAATTATTGTTACTTTCGCCATCCGCTAAATGCGCGCCATAAGTAGCCAGATCTAATCTGTGCTCACACTGGTGTGGAAGTTCGGCGTTTACTGATCGCCCCCACCTCATCTGCTGCCGTACGCCAGTGTTCATCGCATCCGTATTTGTGAGTGTGGGCGATTTACGACATGTACAGCACACCACACAGCTACGACATGTGATTCGCCCACCTGCTTGAGCCATATGATTGTAGATTATGCGAATACGCTACCATCAGCAGAAGCGAGAGAGCGCAGAGCGCCGCGCGAGAGAGTTTTTTATTTTTGTCTCTCCCCCGCCTTTGATTCTCCGCGCGTTCTCTGCTTCTTTCTCTCTCGTTGTTCTCTTTCTCTTCTTCTTTCGTTCCTCTCTTTTTTCTTTTCTTCCCTCTCGTTCTTTCCCTGCTCTCTTTTCTTCTTTCCGCCCCCCCCCGCCCGCGCCCCCGGCCGCCCCCGCCCCCTGCCTGCCCCCCGCCACCGCCCGATGCCCTACGGTATCCTAAGGAAGCTCTGAGTGCGCTATCGGCAAGAATACGCACAGCACTGTGGCAATGAATTTGAAATCGCCGTCAAACATTCTCTTCCTATTAGAAACCTTCCACCAAACCAGTTCTTTCCCCACCTGTTAATTACTGGATATTTCACAGTAGTCCATCGATTGTGCTTTTGGTCAATGCGTCCATCTATACTATCTTATCACTCTGTTTGTCACACTCTGTGATTGACCAAAAAATAAATAAATAAATAAACCGGACCAAGCCCCAGGGAAATACAGAATCCAGGGTGCGTCAACCATTTTTCATTCTCTTCTTTTTTCCTGCTCTATCTTAAGTGTAGTCCTAGAGGATGTCTCCGTATATTGCGATAGCGCTCGCTGAGCCAACTGGCTGCAGTGACGAACTTTCTTTAAGGCCTAAGCGATTTTTCAATACAAAAAATTCAGAGAACAGGTTTTTCACTAGCCGGCATGTATTAGGGTTACCTTCAAGGCCTACTGGTTTGGAAATCTCCGAATGAGGAGCTGCTTTCTGTTATGATCCGGCTGCAGCTAAGCTGGGCTGCAGAGCTGGTGGACCTTCCAGAGTCTGTTTTCAATAGCGTTCCGAATTGATTGCACCTTACAGACTGGGTAAACAGAGGTAGCAGAAACTGAGAGAGGGAGGCGAAAGGATGAAAAAGGTAGAGAAAAAGCGAAGATGAATGAGGCAGGTATAGAAGGATCAAAAAAAATTGGTGGCTAACTTAAAAATGCAGACATGGAAAAAGTTTGCTCATCCAACTGCTTGCTAGAGTCCGAATTCAGAACCAGTGAAATCTTGTCCTTATCAAAGTATACCATCCAATCCTTTGATTACTTAACGAGTAGTTATCAAAGGCTGCTACCGAAAAAGGGCACAACTGTCCAAAATATATTGTTTGTTGTGAGAAAAATGAACGCGAAAGAGAGGAAAAAAGAAAAATATAGACTGAAGAAGAAAGAGCAGTTTATTAATAAATAAAAGCAAGATGAGGTAAATAAAGATGGGGTGATAAAGGATGAAGAATCTCTTTCCGTGGTATGCCATGCATAGCCCCGACCCTTACAATTGTGACAGATGTACGGCGGGAATTTGAACGCGTGACAGTTCTTCAGGTTTTTCCGCATTGCTGAAAGCGTCGTGAAAGACCTGGAGGGATTGAAACTTTACTACCGCGAATTTCATTCAAAGATTCCGTCATAACAATTCCCTATCAATACTGTGATTCACATCTCCTTTGAAATAGCTGGAACAGTGAATATTGGGCTTGCACTGTTCCAGGGCAAAAAACGTTTTAAAAAATCCTGGACACATGTCAAAAAAAGTAACACTCACAACACATCGTCTCTGGTTTTCGGGCAGGTGACACGTTCGGCAACGACCAATGAACACTTGTCAATCACCTGGCAATGAATTACTCGAAAAAATTTATTTCCAAGAAAAAAAAACATAGTAAAAACGTTGCGTACCTCGGCGTTCTCATCCACGTATGGTGTGGTTGTAAACGTTTCTTGGGTGGTGGTAATGGTAGTGGTGGTGGTTGTAGTGGTGGTTGTGGTGTCAGTTGTGGTGCTTGTGGAGCTCGTCGATGGCTCCGTAGTTGTCACAGCTCGTGCCTCACTTGTTGGCTCCGCTAAGGTGTCGGGTAGGATGGCTACCGTAGCTGTTTCAGTCGTTGTAGGACCATCTAAACATCACGTTCGTTTTTTGCTGGTGATTAATCGTCCAAAAACAACATTACACACCAGCAGACGCCAAGAAAAACTTACCCGTCGGCGTGGAGGCTGCTGCGGTCAGCGTCGTTGATGCCCTGGTGGTTGCGGGGGTTGTAGGTCGTAACCGGTGCCGTCGAGTAGTATCAGGTGATTGTGTGGTAGTTTGAGCGGTACTAACAGTACTGCTGGACTGAGTTGCGTTCGGAACAAGGAACAGTGAGGAGCTTGTGGCATTCCCGACAGGAATTGGTTCCGGAGTTCGACCCCCAAGAACCAGAAAAGCAATAGTGGCAGCACATAGCAGCACAAGTACAGTGACGGCAAGCAGTAAATATAGTAAAATTGACGGTTTGGGCTTTTTCACGTTATCCGACATGACGTGCCGCTGCTGGGTAAAAGGAGAAAAGAGTCCGGCTACCTACGGACACGCCTACGTGGCCACGCCCCAGCAACAGACATTGTGCGCGGCCCTACCGGAGCACTTAAGCACCATGGCTGCCATTAGGCCCGCGGGAGACGGCCAGATGACAGCGATGAGGGCTATCAAACCACGAGTGATAGCGAGTAGGGTCACCAGTTGAAAGCGGCCACATGCCTGTGGCGAACAGGGCCAGGAAATGTGATTTGATAACGCAGGCGCTGCGGGTTAGGCAAAACTTTCAATGATACGGGGACATAAAAATGCTTTCATTGAAGTGTTGTCCAGTTTTCTAGAGTTCTTGGTGAACGGTTTTATCAGCTCTTAGAAGAGTGAATTTGGTAAGGAAAAGCCTCCAGGAAGGAGGGGGAACCTATTGCTGACTAATCGGACCCGTGCTGGAGTCGAACCATCATAACATATTCCTTCGACGCACGCCATGCACCCGATATTTCCTGAAACTATTGAAACCTTGACGCTTTTTGACTTCAAGCAATTATGAGCCTGAGAGTAAATTTTTCCAGTGCTTAT
>MU874467.1:2673-12811 GCA_036418205.1 Ostertagia ostertagi
GTCCTAGTCATGGATATGGCATTCACTGTTCATGCTAACTTCATTGTGAGCGGATTTTGAAACGTCAACTAGAAATGCAAAAATTTGTCACCACGAGGAATGAACCAGGATCCCCTTTTTGATATTCAGGGGCCGTAGGAAATGTTAGCCACTGCCATGTGCCCCTATATCATGCAGAAGATCGTTTTTAAGAAGCTTGGCACCACCTGAAACCCCCTCTGGTCAGAGGAGACTCGTCCCACTCAATTGTTACTTCCGTTTTC
The DNA here is from genome assembly GCA_036418205.1 of Ostertagia ostertagi. NCBI lineage: Eukaryota > Metazoa > Nematoda > Chromadorea > Rhabditida > Trichostrongylidae > Ostertagia > Ostertagia ostertagi. The sequence continues at coordinate 2,937 of MU874467.1, forward strand.
ATCAATTTGTGCATCCATTTTCATATTCCAGAGTGTTCCATATGTACTATCGGCTTTACAAACTAGCACAATTTTCATAAGTAATGAAATTTTTAGTGAAGTGACCACTATTGATAAAAAATTTAACAAAAACAAAGGTATAAGGTATAAAGGTAAGCGGCGGTCGTCAATGTGTTAAATTAGCTAGAGAAATTTTTTATGGTTTTATCTCCATTTGGAGTCGAGAGTTGTTTAAGTTCCTCCTTGCTTTCATGGCTTCCACTCGTTTCGAGCGTCCATATACGTAATCGTTCGCTCTGAATTTCGTTTCCACAGATAAGCTCTTTTTTGGAATGAAAAGAGTAAAATTCACATCTCTATTCCTCCCGAGGTTATCTTTAGGCAATTTTTATTGAGAAAACACCATTGCCATTAAATGCGACTACACAAAATGTGCTTTGAATTTTCGAGTGACTTTCTTTGAAATGCCAGGTGTTTTAGCAATACTAGTAACTCAGGGGCGCAGTTGGTTGTAGTGAGACAAGTGTGCACTCACAGCGGCGTCCGGGGATCAAATCCTGGGTGTGAGTCGCCCGGGCCAACCAAGCCTTCCATCCCTCCGGGGTCGGTTAATTGGTACCAGACTTGTCTGGGAGGATAAAAACACTGACTTGAACATCGGCTGGCCCCGCAAGTCATTGTATAGGCCACATCGCATTCAAACGCCACTACGAATGTACAAATGGAAGTAGAATGCGTGCCGCATCCCAAAAGGGATTGATCAACGGCAAATGCTTTATCCTTTATGCTTTGCTTTAGTAACTCAGCAAGAGAGTGACTGACTAGATTCCAAGGAGAAAAACAAGGTCCAGAGGCAGACCTGACCTAAGAAGATTAACTTCTAGCAACAAAAAATTGTAGCGACAGCTGTTGGCGCAGAAGAGCGCGAAGCAGAGGCTTGGAAAGTTGCGAACCGTAGCGTCTCCTTAAGTGCACGGGACGAACATAGCGTGAGTGTAAGTCAGTAACCCAGCAGTTGCGTGGGAGCCAATACGATCTCCTCATGGTGGTAGTCCACCTTCGCCTCTTGCAGCCCCTTTAGCCTTCCTTTCTCCATCCGCATTCTTTTCTTCTGTTCACAATTAACAAGGGTGCAGTGGGCAGCCGCATTTTTGAACAGAAATGTATGTAAGTGGGACTGCTGCCCTACTATACTGTCACGAGAATCGGGGAATTCGTGAGCCAGGGGGAGTGTAGCCAATCTAGGGGGTGGGGGTGAGGGCAGTCACTTGACATGCGTGAAAAGCTGGGTGTGCCCACCCACTTGTATAGAGCAGAAACTCTCTAATAGAGCAGAAGCAGGGTATGGTTCGGCTACATGTACCTCTATAGTTTTGGCATTTCGGAAAGTTTTTGCGGTATTATCTGAATCACTTCTGAGAAACTGTTACCACTTTAAAACATCGATGGAGAGCGTGCCCTTCTTTATTAAAAAATCATGCTGAAAAGTAGCCAACATTAGAAAAAGCTGTTGTTGATGGTTGGCTTCAGAAATATTCATAGAACTATCTGTTTAGACACTTTCACAGATTACAGGGTTTTCGGGTGTTTGCGTCCGCTAGTCTGTTCCACGAAAAAGTGACAGCCGACAGACATTGCGATAAATCGTGAACATGGGTGATAGGGACTCACAGTCTAGACAGATGGGAAGCTTCAGGAAGTGATAAACGATTGAGAATGTATCAGTTCCTGTACGCATTAGTTTTGGCAAGCTAATAAAATGCATGGACAAAATATTTATTTATCTCATTTATTTATTATGCGCCCCAATGTACGCGCCTTTAACACACTGGGTAGGATATATATAAATGATATATATATATACACTGCGTCCCATAATTATAACTCCACCCAAAGAATTTCCCAAAATCTCACAAATTTAGATGTTTTAGAAAAAGTCTCTAATGTGGCAGTGTGTCAAATACAAATACGAAATTCCCATAAGCATCATCTTCCAACTTGGGATCCCAGGAATTTTTCTAATAATTTTTGTTCAAAAGGCCACTTGGCCAACGTCCCAAAATTATAACTCCACCTCATGTTTTTCTATTATTTTTCACTTCCGTTTCGCCAAACTTTTTTAATGTGCTAACATCCTACTTCTCAAGGGGACAGTATGATAGAAAATGCTGTCTGACTTTTTAAAAGGTCAGGTCGTCGCAAAAACTACTAATTAGGCAATCGCACAAGATTTTGACCAAATTTACGAGGAGCTCGAGAATTTTTTCAGGGATTTTACATGATATGGAGTTGAGAAGAGCTCCAAAGGATCTCCCCTTGCTTTTCGGTAGAAACAAAGGCCGTGTCACAGAAGAAACATCCTTTTTTATGAAGCCGTGCTCTGCCATCAAATCTTCTTCGGAACTTAATGGCTCAACGGAACAATGTTTTTTGCTTGCGAATAAGTCCTAAGTTGATTCTCGAGTGGAAAACGTGGAAGGCATCATCTGTGGTAAGAAACCATGGCGAAAATTGAGCCCATTTTCACAGAAAGATGCAACGGAGCCGACTGGAGTAAGGTTCGCTTTTGCTCGATATGTTTTAGCATTTGTTTGTTTTTCTTTTCGTGCTTTTCTCATCCTTAGTAGCTTTTCTCTTCGCGAAGCACTACCAGGAGAAAGAAAATGCCGAAGAGAAAGACAGACAATCAGTAATGAATCGCAAGTAAGAGCGAACCTTACTACAGTCGGCTCGGATGCACCTTTCCGGAAAACTCAGCAAGAATTCCGCCATGGTTTCTTACCACAGATGATGCCTTCCACGTTTTCCACTCGAGAATCAACTTGGGACTTATTCGCAAGCAAAAACATTGTTCCGTTGAGCCATTAAGTTCCGAAGAAGATTTGATGGCAGAGCACGGCTTCGTAAAAAAGGATGTTTCTTCTGTGACACGGCCTTTGTTTCTACCGAAAAAGCAAGGGGAGATCCTCTGGAGCTCTTCTCAACTCCATATCATGTAAAATCCCTGAAAAAATTCTCGAGCTCCTCGTGAATTTGGTCAAAATCTTGTGCGATTGCCTAATTAGTAGTTTTTGCGACGACCTGACCTTTTAAAAAGTCAGACAGCATTTTCTATCATACTGTCCCCTTGAGAAGTAGGATGTTAGCACATTAAAAAAGTTTGGCGAAACGGAAGTGAAAAATAATAGAAAAACATGAGGTGGAGTTATAATTTTGGGACGTTGGCCAAGTGGCCTTTTGAACAAAAATTATTAGAAAAAATTCCTGGGATCCAAGTTGGAAGATGATGCTTATAAGGGATTTCGTATTTGTATTTGACACACTGCCACATTAGAGACTTTTTCTAAAACATCTAAATTTGTGAGATTTTGGGAAATTCTTGGGTGGAGTTATAATTATGGGACGCAGTGTATATATATATATATATATATATATATATATATATATATATATATATATATATATATATATATATATATATATATATATATATATATATATATATATATATATATATATATATATATATATATATATATATATATAATAATATATAATATAATAAGATAAAATAATGACCTAAAATGAATATTTTTGTTGAAGATACAATTAAATACATCGATAAAATAACTCAGCAAATTAAACAGATACCGTACCGAATTCCAATCAAGCCCGACAGCTCGGAAGCAACGGAATGGATGAGTGCACTGCATTTTTTTCACTGGGAAATGTAATGGAAGCGAGGGCTGTGTGTCAGATTTATTGTGAATTTTACCTGTGGATGTTGCTCTTCTTGTTCAACTTCCAGACTTCATCAGGTAGCATAGAGTGAGAGCTCAGGCATTGAGGAGCAACAACACATGATAGCAATTAAATTTAACACTTTGGAGACCGCGCGTGTTTTACGTTCCGTGGCCGCGCGGGACTTCGGTGAAATTTTTAAGGATCTTATCTAGCAAATTTAAAACAAGAACCCACTGTATAATGCAGAAGAAATCTTATCGGATAAAATGGAAAAGAAAATGAATGAAAAACCTAATAATTGTTTACGAAATGCGAGCTGAAAGGTCCTACGTAATGGAAAGGTCCTATGCGGTGGAGATGCGCCCACATATGGGCTCGCGCTCCAAGGTGTTAAATGGAATTCGAAAAATTCAATTATTTTTTACCATATAATTATACCATTATTTTATATAGCACAATTAATATTTTATTATTTACATCTAATATTTTTGTAATATTTTGCAAAGATTTCATGTAGCATCGTTGATGACCCACAAATGGCATTATTGTTATTTAACATATGCTACTGCAATCCCCCCCATAATTATATAGAAAATTAAGCAGTGAGAATATAGGTAAAGCTGGGTAAAAGCAGGGGTAAAATGGTGGAAATACAGGGAATTTTCGAAAATTTTGAATGATGTAGGTCAAAGGTGTGAAAAGGGTCACATCCCGGAGGAAGGAGGGTCGTAAAAAATTTCTTCATCAATACGTCGAATGAAATAGAGCGACCCTGGTCGTGCTCTTCGCGATGACAAGGTTTCCATGTCGTGGATCGATTATTGGACGAACTTTAATACATGGTCGCCACGTCGCTCGAAATAGTAATTTCCGTTGGATATTTTGAAATCAGGTAAAATTAATGCGCCATCATTATTCGGCTGATGTCAAGGGGTTAGAAGGCAGTGGCGGTGTTTCGGAATTCGAATCCTGGGTCTGCGTCGTTCGCGAGCAACCGTGTGAATCCATACCGGGGTCGGTTAATTGGTACCAGACTTGTCTGAGAGGAAAAACACTGACTTGTACATCGGCTGGCCCCCGCAAGTCATTGTATAGGCCAAATCGCATTCAAACGCCACTACGAATGTACAAATGGAAGTAGAATGCGTGCCGCATCCCAAAAAGGGATTGATCAACGGCAAATGCTCTTTTCTTTGTTACTACTTATGAATTGTAACGAAGTTTGGAATCTGAGGGAGATACAGAAACGTGATACTGGAAAGTGATTTTAAGTGAATTAGCAATGAAGGAGCAATATTAGGCTCAACACATCTTTACAAAATATCTTTCAAAAAAAACTCCTAGATGTTTAGCTTTGAAGAAGGTAGCGCAGGAAACCGGGCGCGAGTGCTGTGGGATAGGATGCGCTCAATTCACTCAAGGCCTTCCGTAACATCTAGATATTTTCCTTAGACTGCATAGGTTACTTACGTAAGAGGTGGTAAACGTCATCATCAAAAGCAGGCAACATTCGTAAGCCCTTGCACGTCACACATATGTGTCCATTTAAACCATAGCGGTGCGTTTCTGGTAAAAATGAATGCATGGCGTACGCCGAGATTTCATTATCTAGAAGCGATCCATCCAAAGCCCTTCATCTATGGTGAGAACGATATCCCTCTTATTGAAGTATATAGTAATTGTCTATTTGATTTTGCTTCCACGTTGACTTTGTTCCAGTTTTTCGTTACGTTTGATTCTATGGGAAGGTCCTGCCACGAACCATCGATGCCGTTACAGCTTGGAGTATGGTTTCGAGAGTCGGGTCCCATTGCAATTTTTGAAGGGGAGTGACTTTAACGAGCTGCTTGTCTGCCCATCCCACCTACTCCCTCAGTGTGAACCGTTCGTTTGCACTATTCGTAGGAGACCTCATTTGTGATTTTGGAAAGGAGGCTGCAGGTGTGGTTGCTATGTCATAAACGGGGGTGTAATTGACGGAGTTTAACTCCACGATTTTGACGAAGTTTCACGAAATTAGGGTAAACTAGACAAAATTGGCTGCATGATACAATTTTATCTCCCTCCCCGTTCCTTGATCGACGGGCGTTGGGCGGAGTTGGGAGTGTGGCCTGATCTCATAATCAAGAGTTACAGGAAATAGCCACGAGTGTGGCGGCGATGATGAGCTGTATTTTGAGAGCCTCATAACTGATGGTGCGTAGGGGGAGGGAAGCTCGCAAAATTTTTGGAAAAGTGCGGGTGCGACGGTTGACCCTGCTCCCTATTCCGCTGCCCCCTTCGTGCTCACTGTTGTAAAGTAACGACGGTGAACGCTCTGTTGATGTACCTACCGTAATGTGTTTTCTCCGGCCTCAGGTGCGTAGTATTTTTTTGGTACCGTGCTGTGGTGTCGTTTCGGTCGCGAAAATGGCGACGAGAGAGCCTAACGTGAGGCACGAGAGCTACCGAAAACTATATTTCCACAATTCTCCTTGTTAGGTCTGTCTGGCATCAGTGAGAACACATGCAATCAATCTGCAGGTGCAGACGTTTTTATCGTCGCCTGTGTTGACTTCGGTTTAATCACTACAGACTACAGACACACTACGGTCAGTCATTATTTTGGGTCATGAAGCTTACACATCTTGTTCGGATGTGTACAGCTAGCGGGACGATGACTCTATATATCGTTAGCTCGGTTTCAATAGCGACTCATTATATTGAGAGTACTTGAGGCAGAGATTGCGTAAGACTTGGAATGGTTCACGGTGAATCTAAATAAAGCCCCATTGGCAAAAAAAGCAAAGAAATCGGTCTAGAACGCACAAAATGGGACCCTTTCTTCCACCCCCATTGGCCACAACAACGCCATATTTCGTTTCCTTCGGCCCCTGACTACTGTTTCTACTGGTGCATGTTTCGACGCTGGCACACCCTTTACGTGTCTCGTTTTGAGTGATTATGAAGCATGACCTGGCCAAGGCGTCAGCAAGATTGTTCGTGTCGTGTGTGTCACGGCTTCGGTCAATGCAATGAAGACCATACGAATAACGGTATTCTGTGCCAAAAAGTAGATGAATAGCTATATAAAGCTTCTAACTTATACGCGTACAACTACGTTCTGGTTGAAGCACACTTCCAATGTCCAACTGCGTATTTTTGGATTTTGTCACGTAATGGAGCTTCTTATAATCTTAGATGGTCCTCACTTTTCCCATGATGCTCGTCATCGTGAGAAAAGGTACCCCAAAACCATTGTAAAATTCATTTTACGGGTCCCTATCGCCTAGCAACATTTCTAAATGTGTTTTTGGAAACTTATCACAAAAATGCTGATTTGTGAGCAATTTCGCCCCAGTCGGGAATCGTACCCGGATCTCTTGCTTTCCGGACGATTGTGCTACCAGTTACACCACCGGGCACACCATTTCACCCTAACTCAACTTTTGATGGTAAACTTACCATAGCTTATCCGCATCCACGCGTATAACGTGATGAACCGGTCGGCCGATATCGGCAGTAAAATCGCGAGGATTAAAACCTTTTTAGAACAATGCGAAAAAGCACGAGATAAACTGTAAAGATCCGATCCATCAGCATTCCGGCCCCAGGATCCACCTCAGTGGCGCTACTTTTGCCGGACTTCATAACTTCGTCCAAGAATCGTCTAGCAATTACGAAGATATTAAAGGACGAATTCACGATGAAAAAGCAACCCATTTCAAATTAACCTAGGGATGGTGAGTGGTACACGAAAGAAGGAAGAACCATGAGAAACGGCCCAGAACCCGAGAAATGGGACCCCTTCCTTGCCCGTTGATTCGAGCATTGATGCGACTCTCATCGCTGTGCCCTCTTCAACACTACGCTCTCTCAGCTATCTAATCACTCGCCACGTATTGAACTACGGCGAGTGATCAGATGATCGGTGGGCGGAGATCGCCGGACCCGCCAGCTTTGAGGCATGATAGGTCGCCGAGGTCAAATTTTTCCATGCGAATTGCGCGTCAGTTCGCACCCTCAGGAGGTCCGTGGGTCCCTCAACTAGGTCAGTTTCCTTTTTCTTCGACCTTCATTCTAATCGTGAATTCCTCCTTTAAATGTCATAACATATCCAAGGCGCATATGGGAACGTGCATCTCATCTTGAATGCCCATGGTAATCTGAAAGTATTTCCTCGTTAGAGCTCACACATAAACATTCATGAAGTCTTATTTCAAGGTTCTGATAAAAGGGGTCAAAGAGCAAAAATCTGGCTGGTTAACATTCTGCTGAAATCACTGATTGTCACGAGCAGGACGTGCAGATTGCAACAAGGGCGAGATGGAGGTGAAAGAGAGTCAGATCTCTATCGAATTGTTTCCGAGGAGAAACCGGAACTGGAAAGCTCCAGGCAAAGCTGCGAACCGTGGGCGCAAAGAGCAGTTGGGGTAAAACAGTGGGGATCCCCGTCTGTGACCAGTTGATCTAACAAGGGAGCTCTTTCAGGACATGGAGCGCTTTTTCGAAATGGTTTTCTGCATGTTGTAGGGGCTCATGCGAGGAACACAGAACCATGATCCATTTTCCTGAACGCCTCCAGGAATGTCAAAACAGTGGTGAAGAAATGGTCCAGAGTTCGATCCCCGGTGATGACTAATTTTTGCAATATAGTTTGGATTGCCGCCAAATGGCGCCATCGTCGAGAATAGATGTCATTGTCGTGTTTTGCGGCAATTTGGAGGCGCCAACATAAATTGCAAAAATTTGTCATCACGGAGGATCGAACTTTGGACCATTTCTTCCCCGCTGTTTTGACATTCCTGAGGGTGCTTCAAAAAATGAATCATGGTTCTGTTCACATAAGTCTCTAATTTTGAAAAGCGCTCCATGACCTGAAAGCCCCCTCAGCGGACCCTGCGACTGCGCGGGACTATCGCTAGGGAGAAGAAGAAGACCTGAAAGCCCCTTCCCCTTGTAGGTGATCCTGGGACTGTATGCAACAAGCCCCGAAGGTCGTCGGGGACATATCCCCTTCGGAGCTTGTTGCATACGACTTTGGGGATATGTCCCTTAAGACCTTCGGGGATTGTTCCACACGGCCTCTGATCTGGCAATTGTTACTCACTGGAGAGCATGAACTCTCAACATCACTATAGTCTAGGCTCTTTTTCAATGGGCCAGTGATCAATCAGTTGGCTGAAAAAAGGTTGAAAGATGCTCCTGAGCTGCTAAAGTAAGAATGAAGCCATTAGCCATTGAAGCTTCCACGCTGCCCTGATTTCACTTTGTCCTGGTGTCCTTTTCGTGATGATCCCTGGCAACGACGGGTTGGCCGTGGCAGCGCCGCTGTTATGCAGGTCAGGTGGAATTCGCGTTTGTGATGGTCTTGTTCACGTGCACCTTTGCCAACACACCCATACATACACAGACAGAGAGTTGCCCTCTTGTGTTGAATTGCCCTTGGTCGATGCCCTGTTCTTCACTTCCTCCTCCACAAGTGCCAAGCACTCTCTTCCTCAGCACCACACTTTAAATTTTTGCATACACCAACAGCCGCCTGCTCTCCGCTGCTGGACGTACTGTATCGTTGAGAGGCTCGCGTTCTGCACACTCAGCGATAATCGCACACCCCCAATTCCTCTTGCACTTTTTTGTTGGTGGATGAATTGTGTGTATGGTGACGTCCTGACTAGTAAAAGGAGCCACAACCAGTTTTGCAAAATTGTTTCTGATGTGAACGCGCGCGCACACGTTTGGCGTCATCGGTCCCATCAATGGGCCGAAAGTGGAAAGGCGACTACAGTATGCGGGGATGTCGACGATGTCTGACGATGTCTGACTGATTGGCCCTGCGCAAACATCGGTGATGTGCGTCGGTCCCAGACATGAACTTCATGTCTGTGTAATTATGACCACAGCTGCTTTTGTTACAGTTACTTATGAAACCCTTGCTTGACTTTGTTCACTGCTCATTTTCATAACGTCCCACACATTCTACTTCCGTTCAGGTCTATTGTTTATTTTTTATTTACTTATTTACGCATTTTCATGCGTCATGTGGACGCACTTGTTAGCTATACAATGTATGGCTCAAATAGAAATACTATCAGCAATTAAGGGGACAGCAGTCGTACTCGGCTTAGTCATAAAATTGGTAGCAAATGGTG
>MU874468.1:0-11547 GCA_036418205.1 Ostertagia ostertagi
CTTTCAAACACCATTAATCCCTCGAAACGGTGATATCGTATTACAAGTATACGCTGCTTTTCGGGCAACACTGGGAACTCTTACAGTACTTTCTTACAGTACTTGGATCCTACATTATCAGTTCTCAGCGGGATAGAGCTCTAGACCCTTGGAAACTCTTCTATGACGTAGCGGTAGAGGCATGTGCCCCATGAGTACTGAAGCGCAAGCTCGAGTCTTCTATAGGTCTTCAGTTTTGCCCATAACTCTCGAAAATTCACGAGTCTTTTTAGGCCAACACGCTGTTCGTGATGCCATCAATTTTGGAGCGAAGATCACGGGATGCACATCGCATTTTGTGGATGTGAGTTTCTACAATCTTTCGGAGGCAACTTTCCAACCAAATCCACAGTCATGGACAAAATTTGGTAAAAATACGGCTCTGTTTTCGAGGAGTGAAGCCGTAAGGAGTAAGTAGTGCCAAAACCTTTCAGAAGAGGCTTCGTAAAAGATCTTCTGAGCCGTGCGAAGCTTTGGGTCTCTTCATTCTTCTTTTCATTGCACTGGTATAACACGTGAATAAGGAAGCACTAGAAGTACGCTCAATAGTTGCTTAGACGCCTGTTTTCATTGAAATGATCGAACAAAACTGCTTTTGATGTTCACAGCAGCGAAAATCATGAATTATGCCTTTTTACTGCCATTGTGCATCCTCATAATCTAAGTTCTAGTAAACCTGGATTATTTCCAGGTGCTGACCAATGGTCAAATTAGTCTGAACCATGGAGGTTTTGATTTTTTACTGCACAAAATCCTCGGATCTAAGGTGAAACGGTGGCGCTCGCGAAATAACGTTCGTCCCACGCGACAAAAAAGGTTAAAACGCACGTCGTCGCGAATTTTTTAGAAACCGCGAATGTGATGGTTCCATGCAAACCGGTTATAAGACTCGTTCTCAACGTCCCTGTTAAGATTTCTAGCGGAATTAGTGATTTGACTTGCATGGATGGTGTGCCAAAGGGAAACACCGTCGGAAGTCTCCATGCCGAATTGTATGAGGGTTCCATTTTTTCACCAACAACAGTTTGGCAAAATTGGAATTCCTAATTCAGTGAAAAGCAGGGCTCCAAACCTGTTACAGCACATCAGGAAAAAATGTAAAAAAAACTTTGTTCACCCGCATATCCTTCACCTGGCAGATACGAGACCCTTAAGCAACCATTAGCTCACCGGTACACAAAGGGGAAGCGTGTGCGCATCTCGCCTCCGTGCTAAGCTTGAGCCTGCCGCGTAGCCCACAAATGTATGTAATTCCCTTCATAGAATCGCTTAGCAAATATGGCGCACACATAAGAGCTTTGCGTTCGAAGAGGCTTTTGGTCCACATTTCTTCCTAGATGGTCACTTCAACCTAACATCCCTCCCGTGCTTCTCATTTACGCGAAATGATGTTTGTGTTTTACAGGAGCGAGTCGACCACGGTGCTATAATTCTGCAGGAAGCTGTGAAAATAGACGACGACGATGATGAAGAAACCCTACATGAGAAAATTCGCGAGAAAGAGCATCAGGTTTTCCCTGAAGCGATGCAACGAGTGGCAAAAATGATTCTCGCATCCAATGCACTTTGCGGCAGTTCCATGCATAATGGGAAATGATATGAAGAAACGAGCAATATCTGCAACCTTAGTTTATTATAACGGAGCAAAAATGAATACAAGATGTCGAGTCGAGTGTGCGTATGGTAATGTACATAAATGTTATATCGTGAAAAGTTGCAAAAATCGGAGATTTATACGTCCACGTGCACCACACACTGAATGTCACTTATGTAAACAGTTGGAAAAGGAAGTTAAACGCTGCAGCAGCGTGGCGCAGTGGAAGCGTGCTGGGCCCATAACCCAGAGGTCGGTGGATCGAAACCACTCGCTGCTAGTGCTTTTGCACAAATATATTCTGCACCCCTCGAGCCAAGAACTGGTGTGCCCCATGTTTTTCAAGAGCGAACAAAATATGCCATTATGAATAAGTTCGATGCTGCAGCAGCGTGGCGCAGTGGAAGCGTGCTGGGCCCATAACCCAGAGGTCGGTGGATCGAAACCACTCGCTGCTAGTGCTTTTGCACAAATATATTCTGCACCCCTCGAGCCAAGAACTGGTGTGACCCCATGTTTTTTCAAGAGCGAACAAAATATGCCATTATGAATAAGTTCGATGCTGCAGCAGCGTGGCGCAGTGGAAGCGTGCTGGGCCCATAACCCAGAGGTCGGTGGATCGAAACCACTCGCTGCTAGTGCTTTTGCACAAATATATTCTGCACCCCTCGAGCCAAGAACTGGTGTGCCCCATGTTTTTTCAAGAGCGAACAAAATATGCCATTATGAATAAGTTTGATGCTGCAGCAGCGTGGCGCAGTGGAAGCGTGCTGGGCCCATAACCCAGAGGTCGGTGGATCGAAACCACTCGCTGCTAGTGCTTTTGCACAAATATATTCTGCACCCCTCGAGTCAAAAACTGGTGTGCCCCATGTTTTTTCAAGAGCGAACAAAATATGCCATTATGAATAAGTTCGATGCTGCAGCAGCGTGGCGCAGTGGAAGCGTGCTGGGCCCATAACCCAGAGGTCGGTGGATCGAAACCACTCGCTGCTAGTGCTTTTGCACAAATATATTCTGCACCCCTCGAGCCAAGAACTGGTGTGCCCCATGTTTTTTGAAGAAAATGTAAACTATGCCGTGCTGAATATGTTTGATGCTGCAGCAGCGTGGCGCAGTGGAAGCGTGCTGGGCCCATAACCCAGAGGTCGGTGGATCGAAACCACTCGCTGCTAGTGCTTTTGCACAAATATATTCTGCACCCCTCGAGCCAAGAACTGGTGTGACCCCATGTTTTTTCAAGAGCGAACAAAATATGCCATTATGAATAAGTTCGATGCTGCAGCAGCGTGGCGCAGTGGAAGCGTGCTGGGCCCATAACCCAGAGGTCGGTGGATCGAAACCACTCGCTGCTAGTGCTTTTGCACAAATATATTCTGCACCCCTCGAGCCAAAAAACTGGTGTGCCCCATGTTTTTTGAAGAAAATGTAAACTATGCCGTGCTGAACATGTTTGATGCTGCAGCAGCGTGGCGCAGTGGAAGCGTGCTGGGCCCATAACCCAGAGGTCGGTGGATCGAAACCACTCGCTGCTAGTGCTTTTGCACAAATATATTCTGCACCCCTCGAGCCAAAACTGGTGTGCCCCATGTTTTTTGAAGAAAATGTAAACTATGCCGTGCTGAATATGTTTGATGCTGCAGCAGCGTGGCGCAGTGGAAGCGTGCTGGGCCCATAACCCAGAGGTCGGTGGATCGAAACCACTCGCTGCTAGTGCTTTTGCACAAATATATTCTGCACCCCTCGAGCCAAGAACTGGTGTGACCCCATGTTTTTTCAAGAAAACAAAATATGCCATTATGAATAAGTTCGATGCTGCAGCAGCGTGGCGCAGTGGAAGCGTGCTGGGCCCATAACCCAGAGGTCGGTGGATCGAAACCACTCGCTGCTAGTGCTTTTGCACAAATATATTCTGCACCCCTCGAGCCAGAACTGGTGTGACCCCATGTTTTTCAAGAAAATGTAAACTATGCCATGCTGAATAAGTTCCGTGCAGCAGCGTGGCGCAGTGGAAGCGTGCTGGGCCCATAACCCAGAGGTCGGTGGATCGAAACCACTCGCTGCTAGTGCTTTTGCACAAATATATTCTGCACCCCTCGAGCCAGAACTGGTGTGCCCCATGTTTTTTGAAGAAAATGTAAACTATGCCATTATGAATAAGTTCGATGCTGCAGCAGCGTGGCGCAGTGGAAGCGTGCTGGGCCCATAACCCAGAGGTCGGTGGATCGAAACCACTCGCTGCTAGTGCTTTTGCACAAATATATTCTGCACCCCTCGAGCCAAGAACTGGTGTGCCCCCATGTTTTTTCAAGAGCGAACAAAATATGCCATTATGAATAAGTTCGATGCTGCAGCAGCGTGGCGCAGTGGAAGCGTGCTGGGCCCATAACCCAGAGGTCGGTGGATCGAAACCACTCGCTGCTAGTGCTTTTGCACAAATATTCTGCACCCCTCGAGCCAAGAACTGGTGTGCCCCATGTTTTTTCAAGAGCGAACAAAATATGCCATTATGAATAAGTTCGATGCTGCAGCAGCGTGGCGCAGTGGAAGCGTGCTGGGCCCATAACCCAGAGGTCGGTGGATCGAAACCACTCGCTGCTAGTGCTTTTGCACAAATATATCTGCACCCCTCGAGCCAAGAACTGGTGTGCCCCATGTTTTTTGAAGAAAATGTAAACTATGCCGTGCTGAACATGTTTGATGCTGCAGCAGCGTGGCGCAGTGGAAGCGTGCTGGGCCCATAACCCAGAGGTCGGTGGATCGAAACCACTCGCTGCTAGTGCTTTTGCACAAATATATTCTGCACCCCTCGAGCCAGGAACTGGTGTGACCCCATGTTTTTCAAGAGCGAACAAAATATGCCATTATGAATAAGTTCGATGCTGCAGCAGCGTGGCGCAGTGGAAGCGTGCTGGGCCCATAACCCAGAGGTCGGTGGATCGAAACCACTCGCTGCTAGTGCTTTTGCACAAATATATTCTGCACCCCTCGAGCCAAGAACTGGTGTGCCCCATGTTTTTTGAAGAAAATGTAAACTATGCCGTGCTGAATATGTTTGATGCTGCAGCAGCGTGGCGCAGTGGAAGCGTGCTGGGCCCATAACCCAGAGGTCGGTGGATCGAAACCACTCGCTGCTAGTGCTTTTGCACAAATATATTCTGCACCCCTCGAGCCTAAACTGGTGTGCCCCATGTTTTTTCAAGAGCGAACAAAATATGCCATTATGAATAAGTTCGATGCTGCAGCAGCGTGGCGCAGTGGAAGCGTGCTGGGCCCATAACCCAGAGGTCGGTGGATCGAAACCACTCGCTGCTAGTGCTTTTGCACAAATATATTCTGCACCCCTCGAGCCAAGAACTGGTGTGACCCCATGTTTTTTGAAGAAAATGTAAACTATGCCGTGCTGAACATGTTTGATGCTGCAGCAGCGTGGCGCAGTGGAAGCGTGCTGGGCCCATAACCCAGAGGTCGGTGGATCGAAACCACTCGCTGCTAGTGCTTTTGCACAAATATATTCTGCACCCCTCGAGCCAAGAACTGGTGTGACCCCATGTTTTTTCAAGAGCGAACAAAATATGCCATTATGAATAAGTTCGATGCTGCAGCAGCGTGGCGCAGTGGAAGCGTGCTGGGCCCATAACCCAGAGGTCGGTGGATCGAAACCACTCGCTGCTAGTGCTTTTGCACAAATATATTCTGCACCCCTCGAGTCAAAAACTGGTGTGCCCCATGTTTTTTCAAGAGCGAACAAAATATGCCATTATGAATAGTTCGATGCTGCAGCAGCGTGGCGCAGTGGAAGCGTGCTGGGCCCATAACCCAGAGGTCGGTGGATCGAAACCACTCGCTGCTAGTGCTTTTGCACAAATATATTCTGCACCCCTCGAGCCAAGAACTGGTGTGCCCCATGTTTTTTGAAGAAAATGTAAACTATGCCGTGCTGAACATGTTTGATGCTGCAGCAGCGTGGCGCAGTGGAAGCGTGCTGGGCCCATAACCCAGAGGTCGGTGGATCGAAACCACTCGCTGCTAGTGCTTTTGCACAAATATATTCTGCACCCCTCGAGCCAGGAACTGGTGTGACCCCATGTTTTTTCAAGAGCGAACAAAATATGCCATTATGAATAAGTTTGATGCTGCAGCAGCGTGGCGCAGTGGAAGCGTGCTGGGCCCATAACCCAGAGGTCGGTGGATCGAAACCACTCGCTGCTAGTGCTTTTGCACAAATATATTCTGCACCCCTCGAGCCAAGAACTGGTGTGACCCCATGTTTTTTCAAGAGCGAACAAAATATGCCATTATGAATAAGTTCGACGCTGCAGCAGCGTGGCGCAGTGGAAGCGTGCTGGGCCCATAACCCAGAGGTCGGTGGATCGAAACCACTCGCTGCTAGTGCTTTTGCACAAATATATCTGCACCCCTCGAGCCAGAACTGGTGTGACCCCATGTTTTTTCAAGAGCGAACAAAATATGCCATTATGAATAAGTTCGATGCTGCAGCAGCGTGGCGCAGTGGAAGCGTGCTGGGCCCATAACCCAGAGGTCGGTGGATCGAAACCACTCGCTGCTAGTGCTTTTGCACAAATATATTCTGCACCCCTCGAGCCAAAAACTGGTGTGCCCCCATGTTTTTTCAAGAGCGAACAAAATATGCCATTATGAATAAGTTCGATGCTGCAGCAGCGTGGCGCAGTGGAAGCGTGCTGGGCCCATAACCCAGAGGTCGGTGGATCGAAACCACTCGCTGCTAGTGCTTTTGCACAAATATATTCTGCACCCCTCGAGCCAAGAACTGGTGTGCCCCCATGTTTTTTCAAGAGCGAACAAAATATGCCATTATGAATAAGTTCGATGCTGCAGCAGCGTGGCGCAGTGGAAGCGTGCTGGGCCCATAACCCAGAGGTCGGTGGATCGAAACCACTCGCTGCTAGTGCTTTTGCACAAATATATTCTGCACCCTCGAGCCAAGAACTGGTGTGCCCCATGTTTTTTGAAGAAAATGTAAACTATGCCGTGCTGAACATGTTTGATGCTGCAGCAGCGTGGCGCAGTGGAAGCGTGCTGGGCCCATAACCCAGAGGTCGGTGGATCGAAACCACTCGCTGCTAGTGCTTTTGCACAAATATATTCTGCACCCCTCGAGCCAGAACTGGTGTGACCCCATGTTTTTTCAAGAGCGAACAAAATGCCATTATGAATAAGTTCGATGCTGCAGCAGCGTGGCGCAGTGGAAGCGTGCTGGGCCCATAACCCAGAGGTCGGTGGATCGAAACCACTCGCTGCTAGTGCTTTTGCACAAATATATTCTGCACCCCTCGAGCCAAGAACTGGTGTGACCCCATGTTTTTTCAAGAGCGAACAAAATATGCCATTATGAATAAGTTCGATGCTGCAGCAGCGTGGCGCAGTGGAAGCGTGCTGGGCCCATAACCCAGAGGTCGGTGGATCGAAACCACTCGCTGCTAGTGCTTTTGCACAAATATATTCTGCACCCCTCGAGCCAAGAACTGGTGTGACCCCATGTTTTTTCAAGAAAAACAAAATATGCCATTATGAATAAGTTCGATGCTGCAGCAGCGTGGCGCAGTGGAAGCGTGCTGGGCCCATAACCCAGAGGTCGGTGGATCGAAACCACTCGCTGCTAGTGCTTTTGCACACAATATATTCTGCACCCCTCGAGCCAAGAACTGGTGTGCCCCATGTTTTTTGAAGAAAATGTAAACTATGCCGTGCTGAACATGTTTGATGCTGCAGCAGCGTGGCGCAGTGGAAGCGTGCTGGGCCCATAACCCAGAGGTCGGTGGATCGAAACCACTCGCTGCTAGTGCTTTTGCACAAATATATTCTGCACCCCTCGAGCCAAGAACTGGTGTGACCCCATGTTTTTCAAGAGCGAACAAAATATGCCATTATGAATAAGTTCGATGCTGCAGCAGCGTGGCGCAGTGGAAGCGTGCTGGGCCCATAACCCAGAGGTCGGTGGATCGAAACCACTCGCTGCTAGTGCTTTTGCACAAATATATTCTGCACCCCTCGAGCCAGGAACTGGTGTGCCCCATGTTTTTTGAAGAAAATGTAAACTATGCCGTGCTGAATATGTTTGATGCTGCAGCAGCGTGGCGCAGTGGAAGCGTGCTGGGCCCATAACCCAGAGGTCGGTGGATCGAAACCACTCGCTGCTAGTGCTTTTGCACAAATATATTCTGCACCCCTCGAGCCAGGAACTGGTGTGACCCCATGTTTTTCAAGAGCGAACAAAATATGCCATTATGAATAAGTTCGATGCTGCAGCAGCGTGGCGCAGTGGAAGCGTGCTGGGCCCATAACCCAGAGGTCGGTGGATCGAAACCACTCGCTGCTAGTGCTTTTGCACAAATATATTCTGCACCCCTCGAGCCAAAACTGGTGTGCCCCATGTTTTTTCAAGAGCGAACAAAATATGCCATTATGAATAAGTTCGATGCTGCAGCAGCGTGGCGCAGTGGAAGCGTGCTGGGCCCATAACCCAGAGGTCGGTGGATCGAAACCACTCGCTGCTAGTGCTTTTGCACAAATATATTCTGCACCCCTCGAGCCAAGAACTGGTGTGCCCCATGTTTTTTGAAGAAAATGTAAACTATGCCGTGCTGAACATGTTTGATGCTGCAGCAGCGTGGCGCAGTGGAAGCGTGCTGGGCCCATAACCCAGAGGTCGGTGGATCGAAACCACTCGCTGCTAGTGCTTTTGCACAAATATATTCTGCACCCCTCGAGCCAGGAACTGGTGTGACCCCATGTTTTTTCAAGAGCGAACAAAATATGCCATTATGAATAAGTTCGATGCTGCAGCAGCGTGGCGCAGTGGAAGCGTGCTGGGCCCATAACCCAGAGGTCGGTGGATCGAAACCACTCGCTGCTAGTGCTTTTGCACAAATATATTCTGCACCCCTCGAGCCAAGAACTGGTGTGCCCCATGTTTTTTCAAGAGCGAACAAAATATGCCATTATGAATAAGTTCGATGCTGCAGCAGCGTGGCGCAGTGGAAGCGTGCTGGGCCCATAACCCAGAGGTCGGTGGATCGAAACCACTCGCTGCTAGTGCTTTTGCACAAATATATTCTGCACCCCTCGAGCCAAAACTGGTGTGACCCCATGTTTTTTCAAGAGCGAACAAAATATGCCATTATGAATAAGTTCGATGCTGCAGCAGCGTGGCGCAGTGGAAGCGTGCTGGGCCCATAACCCAGAGGTCGGTGGATCGAAACCACTCGCTGCTAGTGCTTTTGCACAAATATATTCTGCACCCCTCGAGTCAAAAACTGGTGTGCCCCATGTTTTTTCAAGAGCGAACAAAATATGCCATTATGAATAAGTTCGATGCTGCAGCAGCGTGGCGCAGTGGAAGCGTGCTGGGCCCATAACCCAGAGGTCGGTGGATCGAAACCACTCGCTGCTAGTGCTTTTGCACAAATATATTCTGCACCCCTCGAGCCAAAAACTGGTGTGCCCCATGTTTTTTCAAGAGCGAACAAAATATGCCATTATGAATAAGTTCGATGCTGCAGCAGCGTGGCGCAGTGGAAGCGTGCTGGGCCCATAACCCAGAGGTCGGTGGATCGAAACCACTCGCTGCTAGTGCTTTTGCACAAATATATTCTGCACCCCTCGAGCCAAGAACTGGTGTGTGCCCCATGTTTTTTGAAGAAAATGTAAACTATGCCGTGCTGAACATGTTTGATGCTGCAGCAGCGTGGCGCAGTGGAAGCGTGCTGGGCCCATAACCCAGAGGTCGGTGGATCGAAACCACTCGCTGCTAGTGCTTTTGCACAAATATATTCTGCACCCCTCGAGGAACTGGTGTGACCCCATGTTTTTTCAAGAGCGAACAAAATATGCCATTATGAATAAGTTTGATGCTGCAGCAGCGTGGCGCAGTGGAAGCGTGCTGGGCCCATAACCCAGAGGTCGGTGGATCGAAACCACTCGCTGCTAGTGCTTTTGCACAAATATATTCTGCACCCCTCGAGCCAGGAACTGGTGTGACCCCATGTTTTTCAAGAGCGAACAAAATATGCCATTATGAATAAGTTCGATGCTGCAGCAGCGTGGCGCAGTGGAAGCGTGCTGGGCCCATAACCCAGAGGTCGGTGGATCGAAACCACTCGCTGCTAGTGCTTTTGCACAAATATATTCTGCACCCCTCGAGCCAGAACTGGTGTGACCCCATGTTTTTTCAAGAGCGAACAAAATATGCCATTATGAATAAGTTCGATGCTGCAGCAGCGTGGCGCAGTGGAAGCGTGCTGGGCCCATAACCCAGAGGTCGGTGGATCGAAACCACTCGCTGCTAGTGCTTTTGCACAAATATATTCTGCACCCCTCGAGTGCCAAAAACTGGTGTGACCCCATGTTTTTTCAAGAGCGAACAAAATATGCCATTATGAATAAGTTCGATGCTGCAGCAGCGTGGCGCAGTGGAAGCGTGCTGGGCCCATAACCCAGAGGTCGGTGGATCGAAACCACTCGCTGCTAGTGCTTTTGCACAAATATATTCTGCACCCCTCGAGTCAAAAACTGGTGTGCCCCCATGTTTTTTCAAGAGCGAACAAAATATGCCATTATGAATAAGTTCGATGCTGCAGCAGCGTGGCGCAGTGGAAGCGTGCTGGGCCCATAACCCAGAGGTCGGTGGATCGAAACCACTCGCTGCTAGTGCTTTTGCACAAATATATTCTGCACCCCTCGAGCCTAAGAACTGGTGTGCCCCATGTTTTTTGAAGAAAATGTAAACTATGCCGTGCTGAACATGTTTGATGCTGCAGCAGCGTGGCGCAGTGGAAGCGTGCTGGGCCCATAACCCAGAGGTCGGTGGATCGAAACCACTCGCTGCTAGTGCTTTTGCACAAATATATTCTGCACCCCTCGAGCCAGAACTGGTGTGACCCCATGTTTTTTCAAGAGCGAACAAAATATGCCATTATGAATAAGTTCGATGCTGCAGCAGCGTGGCGCAGTGGAAGCGTGCTGGGCCCATAACCCAGAGGTCGGTGGATCGAAACCACTCGCTGCTAGTGCTTTTGCACAAATATATTCTGCACCCCTCGAGCCAAGAACTGGTGTGACCCCATGTTTTTTCAAGAGCGAACAAAATATGCCATTATGAATAAGTTTGATGCTGCAGCAGCGTGGCGCAGTGGAAGCGTGCTGGGCCCATAACCCAGAGGTCGGTGGATCGAAACCACTCGCTGCTAGTGCTTTTGCACAAATATATTCTGCACCCCTCGAGCCAGGAACTGGTGTGACCCCATGTTTTTTCAAGAGCGAACAAAATATGCCATTATGAATAAGTTCGATGCTGCAGCAGCGTGGCGCAGTGGAAGCGTGCTGGGCCCATAACCCAGAGGTCGGTGGATCGAAACCACTCGCTGCTAGTGCTTTTGCACAAATATATTCTGCACCCCTCGAGCCAAGAACTGGTGTGACCCCATGTTTTTTCAAGAAGCGCAACGCGAACAATATGCCATTATGAATAAGTTCGATGCTGCAGCAGCGTGGCGCAGTGGAAGCGTGCTGGGCCCATAACCCAGAGGTCGGTGGATCGAAACCACTCGCTGCTAGTGCTTTTGCACAAATATATTCTGCACCCATCGAGTCAAAAACTGGTGTGCCCCATGTTTTTCAAGAGCGAACAAAATATGCCATTATGAATAAGTTCGATGCTGCAGCAGCGTGGCGCAGTGGAAGCGTGCTGGGCCCATAACCCAGAGGTCGGTGGATCGAAACCACTCGCTGCTAGTGCTTTTGCACAAATATATTCTGCACCCCTCGAGCAAAAACTGGTGTGCCCCATGTTTTTTCAAGAGCGAACAAAATATGCCATTATGAATAAGTTCGATGCTGCAGCAGCGTGGCGCAGTGGAAGCGTGCTGGGCCCA
>MU874471.1:0-10821 GCA_036418205.1 Ostertagia ostertagi
CACCAGAATTGAGGCGGTTCTAAGGACCGAGTTGAAGTAGTCCGTCGACCGTCGGGGACTCCATCCCCTCCCCAACATTCAGCATACGGCCCCAGCAGAAACGCCAAAAGGGCTGGTTTGCTTACTTCAGCTTAGCCTACATGTTGCGGCAGGTCGATGTACAGGTCAGTGTTTCCGAAGGCACGCTCCAGGATTAAACTAGTGTGTTTCCGTAAATGAAAATGGAAGTATTGCAAGAAATGCAAGTGAACCGGCGCCAAGACGAAAAGCAAGGGAATCGACGAAAACGCTAATGTGAGGAGCTTGATCAGTTCCTTGATTCGGCTGTACTAGGGCAGTGAGAAATTGAGCACAGAGGAGAAAGGATAGGCAAAAAACACAACGAGCAGGGCGCGCTAGACCCTGCTTGCCGAGAAGTAAAAGTAATGTTGTGAGCGATTTTATAAGGTCGTAGCTCCCTTGCTTCACACTTTGAGAATGGGCATCTAATCATCGGTGAGCAGCTCTCCTACCTACTAAAGGATTCATCCTCCTGAACCCACCCTAAGTTGTGCCTTCAATCGAGTCGGGTGACTTTGGTAGTCTAGAGAGGTGTAAAGGTTGACTGACCTAGACGGGATTCTGGGTTTGATCGAAAACGTCAAGGCGAGGGATACTAGTAAGCCCACTCGTGGCTATCGATTCTGATGAATGAATTTAGCTGAATGAATAGCTGTGTGTATGCTGTTCGCTTGTTGTTTTCATGCATTTCCGTATCGATAGGCGGGTGTTTCTCATTTCTCTCATCATTCTTCAGTAAATAGTTTATTCTTCAGAAACGTGGTAACCTCCGTACACGTCTACACCTCGATTAGTCGTCACTGTTCTTCGCAATATTCCGGCATTGTGACTTGACTTACAGATTCCCATCAAATGGGCCTACGCCTCCTTGCCATCCAACACCGGGCGTTCCTTCGCCTAGTCCGCAACTCATCGGCTGGTCAGTAACCTTTCGCTTCTTTTTGATAGATTAGTATGTTGCTTTAAAGGGAGGTTTCAGCAGCCGCGCCGCAGCCAAAAGTCGCGGAAAAAGTCGAACCAGCTAATCCGGAGCTGGCAGAGGAGATTAGACGCTGCTATTCGAATTTGGACCTATCCTTCGAAAATACACAAGAGGCTTTCAAAGTGAGTTACTACTAACCTTTTCTATACTATTCATTAGTTACGGTCAAGCTGTCCGTGAGGTCTTTACAAATACTTGCTTTCTTGAGTTTCCCTCCAGACCAGCGAATCCTCACAGCCTTATTTGGAGGCAGCCGTCGTGCCATTCCACTGTGCACGAAAGGGGAATGCACACTGAAGAGGGTGAAGACTCTTGAAGAAACGAAGGGTGGCGCTTCCGCAGCAGAAGCGTCTTACCAACAGCGTGATATGCTGTCGAAACCAACTCCAGCTCCAGCTGGCTCCCACCGACTACCCTGGCATATGAAACAGCCACCCCCGCATTTGCTGTGATAACCACTCCTGCGTTTTTCTTCTACTGCCGCGTTCATAGTTCGGGAGACTTGGATAGTAGGCGATAGGATATTAGGATAGTAGTAGAAGGAGATTGCGCTGACAAGATTGGATACGTATCGATTGAAATCGCTGGAGAGTAGTAGATTGGGCGACTTCAAGCGAATAGATCAATACATATCTAATCTTGTCAGCGCACTATCCTAATCTACTACTATCCTAATCTCCTACTCTACTACTATCCTACTATCGTAATATCGCAATCTACTACTCTCCAGCGATTTCAATCGATACGTATCTAATCTTGTCAGCGCAATCTCCTACTCTACTACTATCCTAATCTCCCCGTCAAAACTCGTTTCATGCGCGTCACTCTACAATTGCTGCTCCGATTCGCTAACTATGACGCGGCCTAATAAGTGAGAGCCGCCTACTGTTCTAGCGTCCCGATCTATACCTGCCAAGGCTAGCGGTTTCTCCTAGAATCAGACCCATGCTTCCATCTGAACTCTTGAACTCGTATTAGAACTTCTGCGATTACAAATATTGTTTTTTAAAACACCCTCGTTCACTAACTTGATTCTTCTCAACTTTTCTCTTCCTTTATTTTTTGAATTATTGAGGAGCATGGTATTTCTCTTAATCTTCTTTGAAAACGTATCCTTCCAGAGCAAATCAAACAGCCGATATTATTCGAGCACTTCTGGTTCTTCGAATATGCGGTATTGAACCCATGGTGAAGCACAATCAGAGAATTCTGTCTGTTCTCCGAGCGACCCTTGGACAGTCATTGTTTAAGAAGCTGTTGAAAAGCACATTCTTTGGTCATTTTGTCGCAGGAGAAAGTCGCGAAGAGTCTTTTGATATTTATCTCTTCATTATTTTCCGATAACCCTTTTGTTGTTATTTGATTGGGTTTATAACCAAATCTGGGAGCTATAACACCGCGGTCCAAAGAGGATCCACGAAGAACGTCATGGTGAATAACAGGAAAGAAATGCCCATTTGGACCCCGACACCTGACCTCGTGAGGGTGTGCCACCGAAAAGCAGCGAAAGATTGACCCGCGATTTAGCATGACCTCTCTTGCCGATAGATTTCTCCGGGATCCATGGACTAATCTAATCCTCTCGCAGGTCTACACGCGGCAGTGACTGGATAGCAGAGAGAGCGCTAGTGTTGAAGAGGGCACAAAGGTGAGAGTCGCATCACTACGGAAATCAGCGGTCAAGGAAGGTGTCCCATTTCTCGGATTCCGGGCCGTTCCGTGTGGTTTCGTTTTTCATCCCTGCCCTTATTTCCAGTAAGCTACCTTTTCATCGTAAAATCCACCTTTATGCCCTACAATGAGCTTCTTTTTCATCTTCGGGTTAAAGGCGTCCCGTAGAGTTTGGGATGGATGATGATAGTGGCCTTTTTACGAACCTCCTTTTAGTCATTATGCAAAGCGTTTTTGTGACAAGTGAATACTCTGAATTCTCAGTGACCCGTTGTGGCACCGTCCTAAAGCGGAATTTTGGAGTGAAATCTATACTCGATTATTCAGTGGAATCCGATCTGAGCACTGAACAGGCTGTCCAGAAAACGAAATCTTCTAAACTAGCGGCTGAAATCGCTCCAGCAGTACGTGCTTTTTCCCTCCATGTAATGAATAATAAAAATTAGACTCGGAAAAATAAGCTCGAACTTTCTCCATTCGTTATCTTTTTTCTGACTTTTGGAATAATGTTTCGTTCATGATGCATCACTTGAAAAGAAGATACTGTTGTTGACGATAGAATTGTCAAAATACGTCTCATTATGGCTATTGCAAAAAACGCTTGAAGTTTTGAAGGTAGCTGTCAAGGTATGGAGGTTTTTAGCAGTAAAGGTAGCTACTCAATAAACCCTCCAAATAAATTATTTTCCGCTAAAAACACCTTCAAAAAAAGGTCCCCATCATTTCCTCTTACTTCCACTCCTTTCCTGTCATGTAGGAAGCGACACACGACGAAATTTTAAGTCCAGTACACGGATAGGTGGTTCCCCCACATTCCTATAAACACAATTAACTTGATGCTGGAAGTGTTTTGAAACTCCCCCGCCCATCCGAACATGTTTGTTGAGGTGGCATCCACCTTTGCAATTTTGCCAGCCGTCCAGGTCGTTGTCTCGCTGCCTGCTATGCTTCTTACACTGACTTCGCAAAAGCTCATCGTGCCCATAATTTTCGCGACTACCACTCAGGAATCTCCTCAAGGCCGATGTCAGGCTTTGCGAATCGCGCGATTCGCTGGCGTATGCGGTCGCGTCGCGGCCTGTGAATTACTCAATTGGCTGGTACCGCAACGCGACCGCGGACGCCAGCGAATCGCGCGATTCGCAAAGTCCGACATCGCCTAAAGGACGAATTCACGATTAGAATGAAGGTCGAAGAAGGAGTAATTCACCTAGTTGAGGGACCCGCGGACCTCCTAAGGGTGCGGACTGAAGCGCAATTGGCACCGAAGGAGTTGACCTCGGCGACCTATTAAGGCTCAATCTTGGCGCGGTGGGCCAGTGCACGCCCACCGATCATCTGATCACTCGCCGCAGGTCTATACGTGGCGAGTGATTAGATAGGTGAGAGAGCGTAGCGTTGAAGAGGGCACAGCGATGATAGTCGCATCAATGCTCAAATCAACGGGCAAGGAAGTGGTCCCATTTCTCAGGTTCTGGGCCGTTTCGCATGGTTTTTCCTTCTTTAGTGTACCACTCACCATCGCTAACTTAATTTGAAATGGGTTGCCTTTCCAGCGTGAATTCGTCCTTTAATCATGCCACTCCGAGGTTGGCACAGAAATTAGGAACAGCCTCTAAGAATCCACGGTACATCGGCGCTTCACACTGCACAGCGTTGACTTTTTAATTTGAAGAAGTTCCACGTAAGATCGTGGGTAACGTAGAGGCAATGGAAAAGCCCTTCGCGTGGATTGAGGTGGGTGCCAGGCCTACCACTGCAATAGTCGCGCCACTTTCGGGTCTTCAAACGCGACACTAACCAGGAAAAGTCTTTCAGGGGCTGCCGAGCTTTTTTAAAAACGGTTTTTTCTGTCCTAGGATCCGAGCACATAGGGAACACACCAGAACCCGTAGTCCAATTCTTCTAAACCGCCCTGTAATACCCCTGAAAAGGGCCCTGCTAACATTCCTCGTGTGGCAACTTTTGCATTTAGAGCAAGCCTTCAAATTTGCGCAAAATGATTAGCATGAACATGAATGCCTATCCATTAAGGACCGGTCAGTAAACCACGGCCAGCTCGAAATGCAAAAGCTTCACGAACGAGAATCCGCGCCGTGGAACCTCTCTTCCGTGGTACTCAGAGGCCGTTTAGGAAAAACCATGAACCATGGTGTCTGTGCGTTCCTGCCATGGCCTCCTAATACGCATCGCACAATCCGTTTTGTCACTACCTGATAGCTCTTCGCTGATGAGACGCTAATGCCTCAAGCTTAGTCCCCTACGCCCGGAGATTCGCACCTTATCCACCCCATAACTAACTCCATATCTAAAGTGGCCGCTACTCTCTTGGCTAGACTCTTTTCCCTAATCCGCGACCACCTGATCCACTTAGCTGGCGTTGCTTCCTGTCATCCTTCTTTCCTGCGCAGAGCAAGAAGTCGCCATTTTCCCTACGTTATATGCTCTCTTTTTCTCCATCGCTTCGGCAACGTATTTCATCCGATGAGATTCCCATGTCAAACTTGAACTGTGATCCCATGCCTTGAATTGTTAAATCAATTTATGCTATCCATCTGCGAGCGAACCCAAATAACGCGTATAGCAGGGTCGTGACAATGTTGTGACACCATAAATCATTTGCTCACTCTGCTCTCCTTCACAAGCCAGACACCCCCACACGAGGCTCAGGCTTTTAGCACGTTAAAGGAGGAATTCACGATTAGAATGAAGGTCGAAGAAAGGGAAACTGACCTAGTTGAGGGACCCACGGACCTCCTGAGGGTGCGAACTGACGCGCAATTCGCATGGAAAAATTTGACCTCGGCGACCTATCATGCCTCAAAGCTGGCGGGTCCGGCGATCTCCGCCCACCGATCATCTGATCACTCGCCGTAGTTCAATACGTGGCGAGTGATTAGATAGCTGAGAGAGCGTAGTGTTGAAGAGGGCACAGCGCATGGATCGCAATATTCAATGATCAGGCAACGGCCAGGAAGGGGTCCATTCTGGGTCTGGGCCTTTCTCATGGTCTCCTTCTTTAGTACCACCACCATCCCTAGTTGACTGGGAAAGTTGCTCTTCATAACGTGATTCGGGCCTTCTGATGGCTCCCACCACCGTCCCCCACCCCTCTGTAGCTCACACACCCCCCCCACCCCCTGAATTGGCCCCATTCCCCCTGGCTCACGCATTCTTACTTACTACCAGGTTCTCGCTACACCAAATGGATTAGATGTCATACAACTGTCGTGACACTATCGCGTCTCGAAAGGCCGCCGATTCTTTGCCTTGACCGCTGCGACTGCTGCCATTTCTTCTCATTCGCGGCATACGCGGTGTCTGTGTCTTTCACGACGAGTGATATCGCAAATTCCCTCTCAACCCTGCACCGTGTCTCTCAGGTCTTTCATGGTCCACCCCAGAAGAAGTGAGGAGTTTCCCAATTTCAATATTTCTCAAGATATTCTCTGCTTTTCTTCCTCGCTGGTGGTTCTCATCACACCGTCAGTTTCATTTTCGAGCAGAGAACAGACCAACTTGGTCGCGGAGTGTCCCTTAGAATTGGCTGAGTAGAAAAAGCTGGATGTCATTATTTTGAAGTTTTGCCTCAGTGGCCATTGAATGAACTGCTCCACAAGTTTGCGTCTTTACCTTACGATGGAGGATATTAGCAAAATTTTGAGCCAATATGGCTCCGTTTGAACTCTCACACAAATAGCTGGGCCCCTAGGGTGGAGCTAAATTCGTTAACTCTGTGCGACTCGAATGAATGCGGGCGTCCAAGCGTTGCGACCAAAATTTTTAGCCTCTCAATCTCGTGAAATAGTCCAAAGTCCTAGGCGAGAAACTTTCCTTCCTAATTTCAAAGGCTCAGACCAGAAGAGCAACATATGATGTATCAAATTCTGAAAATTTGTAGCCAATTCGTTAGGCTTTTTAGCCCTTGTTCAGTAAGCCTTGATGAGTCTAATAAGAGAACATCCAACGTTCTTCATGTTCACATATGAAAACCCACAGTCTTCAAAATGAAGACCATACGATCTTTGCACTTTTTCAGGCTATAAAAAATCGTATCGATGAGAAAACCCTGCAAGGAACCCAAAAACAGTATGCTGTCCATGAAGAGTTTGCCGACCGTAGAAAAGACGTCGTGAGTGCCAGGTCAGTTCAAAAACGTGTTCAGTGACATTACAATGAGGTATTATTTCAGCATTCAATATGGATTTACCGATCTCCAGTATGGTGAAGCTGAATTCAACAAGTAGATAACTGCTCAAACATTATTTCGGAGTACTAACCCAGCGCAGTATCCAATTTTAGCGCGCTAAAACTCATACTTGTCTTACAACTGTCATCAGGCCACGGATCGTAGTGAATACCTACAAGGAGGGGCGGGGAGGGAGGAATGGGGGGTTAAGAGAGTCAAAACAGAGAATCTGTTCCTACGCTTCCGACGGTGAATTAGCTTATCTTTGCTAAACGTTTGGTGGATACCTTGGAACTGTAGTGCTTACTGTATATTCTCGGGGAACTTTAGAACAGCTCCATTCTACACAGACGACATCAAGAAACTTTGCCAAGCGAACATGAAGCGATTTGAGCCTAGCGTGATCTTCAATTTTCTAACCTTCGCACCAGTCCCTCTCAGCTCCACTTCTAACTTCTGCGGCCTGCGTTATTATGACTCCAGCGAACATGATGTCAGCAATTTTGTGGGCAAAGGCAGTGATTACGGTAGGTATAAGAAGGGTTTATAAGAGACTGGTGGTACTCAATGGTACGCCAGTGGCGAAAAAGCGGAGAAATCCGTCAACAAAACGCTAAACACCCCCTTTTTTGGCCGTTGGTTTTCACCAGGTAACAGTTCAGAAAGCGGACCTGTGAACGAATTCATCGTAACGCATTTGGTGACAGCAGCATGCTTCAGTCGAGTTGCTTCAGTTGTGCCGCTGCTGGCAACGCAGCTCGTCCAAATCACCAAGTAACTAGTGGGATCGCTTTTGGGGCGGAGTGCTTTCGAAGTCCTGCTCAGCAACCAGCGCACCTTTCGTCGTGAAAGCGCACATCCGCTTCCTTGGCAGCCAAGTAACTGCTTCGTGTGGTGCATATGTTTTCTCGATGCGCTCCTTTACCGTAATCGCTGCCTTTAAGTGAGATGGCAGAAAGCTGCTCAGAAGATGCCTCGACAGTCATCTAACACTTGTGTAGTGCAAACCTGAAGGTGTTTCATCCTAACTATTCTAAAAACGATATTTAGAACATATCTCTACGAGGGAGAAGAAACATGCGATCGTAACCGAGACATCTTCATGGAG
This sequence comes from Ostertagia ostertagi, assembly GCA_036418205.1. Lineage (NCBI taxonomy): Eukaryota > Metazoa > Nematoda > Chromadorea > Rhabditida > Trichostrongylidae > Ostertagia > Ostertagia ostertagi. The sequence goes on from MU874471.1 coordinate 8,011, forward strand.
ACTGTTGATGCCGTAGCGAAGGTGACTCAGGGTGAAGGCTTTGCAGCAATCAAGGTGACCGCTCTAGGCAGGCCGACGCTGCTCTTGAAACTTGTCAGGTAATGAACTTAACGTAGAGGTACCTTGTTAAAGGCAATCAGTTCTGATAATTTATAAACCAGATTGGTCCCCCGGCAAGCGCCGGAACCTCCCTACCTTGCGTAAGCTTTCCCTTCTCCCTCCTCTCCTTACTCTCCCCTCGTTCCCCTCTGCTCGCCGGCTACCACAGCATCACCTTGTCGAATGACCGAAAGTGTGCTAAGTGCGTGTTTATATAGCCGTTGGGGATGCTATCACAATCATGCCATTGCAAAACAGTAATAGCTAATTAGCGGTTTGTTTATCCCATGAGCTTCCTTCTCACTCACTTCATTTTGCGGACGGACACACATACATACATACATACATACACACACACACATACAGACATACAAACCGACACACAAAGTTAGCGCTTTATAAAATAGAAATATAATCACAAATTTCGCCAATGTCGGGTGCGAATGTGTTCGAGGTTTGAGCAGCCCAAGAATCCTGCTAGAAACTATCGACAATGGACCTACCATTCTGTTTGTTGACTGTTGGCGCGAGTTTGCGGCTTTGGCACGGGTTTCGTTGAGGACACTATCTAGAAGATATACACGCGCCGCGATAATGGCACCGACCAATGTCGATAACAAATGCTGTTCCCAGAATGGAAATTGAGCGATCTGCAGACTGATGAAATCGCGGGCGGGGCACTTCGGAGCGCAGTTGGGTTTCTTGTCGCCCTCAAAGCGTACCAGACTTTTCAACTCCCCCTTCCGCTTGCTACAGCTCCTGCTGGTACATACATACATTATTCGCAACTTTTGGCTTAACTACCAAATAAAGGATAAAGGATAAAGCATTTGCCGTTGATCAATCCCTTTTGGGATGCGGCACGCATTCTACTTCCATTTGTACATTCGCAGTGGCGTTTGAATGCGATGTGGCCTATACAATGACTTGCGGGGCCAGCCGATGTTCAAGTCAGTGTTTTTATCCTCCCAGACAAGTCTGGTACCAATTAACCGACCCCGGAGGGATGGAAGGCTTGGTTGGCCCGGGCGACTCACGACCCAGGATTTGATCCCGGACCGCTCGCGTGGTGAGCGCGCCACTTGTCACTACACCACTTCCGCCCCGTAAAAATATCTAAAGAAAAGGACCGAAAAACTTCAACTATAGTCAGGCCGAACGTAGAAAAAAGGTTTTGCCGCCGCTCAGTTGTCGTCTTTAAGTCAGGCCTGTTGCGGCATGTAGCAAGGATCTGGAGCTCCGTGTGGCGAAGTTTTGTTTATGATAATCGAAGGCCAATTCATACAAATCATTACCCTATGCAAATGCCCTTACCGAAATGATGATGATGGATGAATGGCTTTGAAAAGCGGCTCCAATTACAGAGTCTATCGCTCAAACCCGCAACTTCTTCAAAACCCTAACTGGGACAGAGCACATTCAATTTTCTCGTCTGAGTGAGGAGGAGCTTGTCAAAAAATTACAAGTGAGTCCTTTTTCTGTTTTCAGAATTCCTTAATAGAATTCTCTTTTTTCAAAATTATAACTTGTGACTTTCGTCTCAACAGTGTCCTGTATTTCTTCCATCGCAGTGATCGGAAATTTTTTTGGGGAGGGGGGGGGGGGAGTTAACCTCCGAGCATTTTCGAAAAAACGTGAGAAGGATCGGCGACGAGAGCTCTGCTATCTATGTAAAAAACCGTCGTTTCTGAGCCTCATCCTCGAGTGAGTAGGACGTGCAAGGGGCGGGGTGGTCAAAAAAGTGTCACTCCCCTCCACATCCAAAATGGGATTGACTACACTTTGCTCAATCAAAACTGGCTGGTCCAACTGAAGGTTGAGGAGCACAGCCCAATCTATCAGAAAACTCAAATCTTCTTCCCCGGCGACATCGGAAGATTTCTTCTGAATCATGGGGTACGGTCTGAAATGAAACTAGGTTCTCAAAGGATCGTGGGCCAATACGACCTTATTCGAAGCGCTGATCGAAAAGAGTGTTCTATAGTTAGAGACCAGCTTCAGGCTGAAGCAATTACAAAAGGCCTCCTTGAACCCGACGGTGACGGCAGATGACGTCCTATTCTGAGGACAGCGAAGGACAGTGAAGGAGGGCCTGCTTCTGCTTAGGGGGACATCTAAGGAATATTTCGTCATAAAACTTCCATCGACGGCGGCATCCTTGCGACGGAAAGTTTGGTGTTGTGCGTCTGAGACTCGTTTTTTGCCTCCCCCAAACCCCTGCATTCAAGGAGATCGTTGATGGGCGGAAGGAGGGCACCAAGAACGGCACAATATGTTCTGTGGTTTCCACTACCGCTCCTGGACAACACATTATCCAACGATTATTCAGGTTTTTGTGACCTACAGTTGTTCCAGCGGGAGCTTAAGATTTCCTAGGGGAAGAAAATCATCATTGATGTCCAGTTTCTATTCCTATGAAGTAGTTTTTTTGTAATTTCATATGGAATCTTGATCAGTGGCTGAGATTATTTCCAAAATTAATTTTGAATTACTTGATTATTCAACGCACTGCCGAGCTTACTACGAATAAATATGTCGTTGAATATCTTATTTTTCTTAGGAGCTTAGCACTGTAGGGCCTGCCAACGCACGTTCTCTGGCAGAACTGCAGGAGCTAAACAGTCGGTGAATATGCTCGTACATTTCTGTGCATTTAAGGACCTGGGCGTCAAGGCGGACTCGAAGCAAATCCGAGATTGGTTCAAAAGTGTT
>MU874473.1:0-10392 GCA_036418205.1 Ostertagia ostertagi
TCACCCCTGCCGTTAGAGGGTACAAAATGCCGTATTAGTGCTTAACCGTTAGGTCCATCGAGCTGAAGAAGACCTACATCAAGAAGCTACAGCCAGCTTTGCAACGTTTCTAAGAGCACAGACCAAGTGGATTTGAATTTGAAGCGACTGAGAGCAGTAATCAAGGCGATAGAAAGTCGTAACGAATTGTAATCTGTGAATGCCTGGCCAGAGATTGATTGTAACCAGTAGAAGTCAGATCTGAGAACTTGTAGGTAGTAAACGTGGTGCAATCATATTTATGGGACAACCTGCAAGAAACCCTCATCACCTCGCGACCTGACTTTCCCGACCAAACTTTCACTGTTCTACAAGCAGATCGATGTCAAAGCGATGAGAGGGTTCGGTAGGGCAACACCACTAGCCGTAAACTTGTCAGCAGATCTTTCGAGAACGTCATGCTACAACTGGAATGAAAAGACAGGTGAATGAACCTCGATCACCGACAACTACGCCTCTGTTCTTTCGCCGACGGCTCTATTCCCACCCTTGCTAACAACACCAAAAACAGCTAGTGGTGACTGCTTCCGATTGCGTGGGTTGGTTACCAGATGGACCTGATGGCTTGTGACGCGCGCTGGCTGCTGATATCCCTTCACGGAGATCCATGGGTGTTTGTGCCATGTGTCGCTAGGTAAGGAAATTAGTATGCTAGCTACGGTGAGTTGGCCCCAGAGCTCAAGAAGAGAAGTGACATCTTCAGATGCCCTAAAAAGTCTATAAGTCGGTGGAGAAGACAAGAAGCACCCGATTGAGTCACCGCCTACCTTTACAACCCCGCACCTTTTTCTTCCCTACCTGTAGCCCAGAAAGGCGGCCTCTATGCAAGCAGGACGGTTACGCGGTCATCGTCATCCAGTGCCCCACCAAATGAACTATGCACGAAGTTCTGCGATTTGTAGTGATGGAGAAAAATTAGGGTTGCGCACTCTATCAGCCATCAAATCCCAGAACGCTGTCGTATCTGTCAAGAGCAATCGGGTATGGGGTAACCCGGCCACGCCTCAGAGTGAAAAGATCGCTGCCGTCGGCAGTGGATCAAAAGGGATTTGAAAACGTGAAGAAAGGAATGAGCCGATTTCTAATAATTGAGTGGTATGAAGCTATGAAGGTACGAATGTCTTTAAAGTTAAGAATGGAAAATGTTTTGGGGACTCAATTGAGCAACTCTATGAGAGCTGCGAGAGCAAAGATGACACCGTGGACGGAAGCAGCGTACATCATGCTCCTTCATGAGAAAAGATGTGAACCCCGACTCTCAACCGATCATGACCGCGTCGCAACCGCTCGCATCCACAATGTCTTGTAGAGGGAAACGCAGAATTTGAATTTTCATTTTAAATAGAGTATTTAGCGAGGGACAGAGGTGGTGATGGCGCAGTGAGCTTATATCGAACCGCCCGATTGCCCAGGGAAAGAATCGGAATTGGATTTATAAGGGTGCATCCGACTTGATGAACATCAATCTTGGAAATGGCCAAACAGTGTGATTTCCTTGTCACGGAATCTCGCGTAATTCCCAATTACTCCCAGTCGTTTTCCCGAAGCAGACTGCCTGGGTGGATGGCCATCCTAAAATCATCGCTTACTCCCTACTACATTCATCCTATATCTCTATCTCCATTTCACCGCAGAATTTAGAAATTTCCTTAAAAATCTCGTCCCTCCCCCCTAACCCCTCACAACTGTTTCTCTAATGTGAGCCTCTTATTAGCAGGGTTCGGGCGGAAGTTAAGGCTTTCACATCCTCGCGTGCTGCGGCCAAACGACAGCTCTGACGATTACCGCAACTGCTGTGCGAATGACTACCACAGAATCTTGCTCAGGTATTCTGATTTTCATGAACGAATCAGAGCACTCGTAGGTCTTCAAAAAGCGCAGAGATCTGTGGGTGATAGCTAGTGATTCATAGTTAGATAGAATAACGTTTTGGATTGGCTGCCAGTCACAACGAGCAAAAGAGAACAGCGACAAAAACGCGCGACGGCTGAATCATCTGTTAGCAGATGTTGTTGATCATGACATCAGATGACAAACCAGGCTTATCGCTACATACTGCCTGTGAAAAGCTATGTTGTGGTTTTTCTCCTGCAGATGCAGGCCTCTGTAACGTTTTTGAAAATTTCCCGCGAAGTTTAAGGGCATAGTGGCTTATTTATTCTGCTAGATGCTCAACGAGGTTGGTATGTAAACCTTAACTTAACTTGACTTTGTTCCGGGTAGATTGACTTCTCTAAGGTTTTCTTCAGCTTGAAACGGTATGTGACTACCCGACTAAACGCCTCCCACTGCACTAGGGTAGTGGATACATTTGGTCGGGTAGTCAAGGATTGCTTTTATCCTTTCGGGCTCTTAAGAAAGAGATCCCAAGGGAGTCCACATAACAACGTCGTGGAGAGAGCAGAAAATATCAAGTAATGTATCACCCAGATGTTTCCGCGAAACCGTAAATGAACTTAAAGGCACAGTTCACAAAAATGAAAACAGAGGTGTGCCGTGGATCGGTAATGAGAAATAAAGTAAAAGAATCATTTGCTAAACGTGATTTTCAAGGCCGAATGGGTCAACCGTTCAAAAATCCTAGAAGAAGGAATCAACAAGACCAACATCGAGGTTACAAAAGGAAGAGGAAAATTTGGGAAAAAAAGAAAGAAGAAATGAAAAAGGAATGGCATGGGAAAGGAACTAGGCGGAAACTTTGGAGCTAAATCCCTGATCTTAGCCGATTTTTCTCTCTGCAAGGCTGCATGAGGAGCGGCCCACTCATTTATAAATTCTTCCAGCTGTGAAAAAGATATGCCAAATAAATTGTAGAATCCTCACTAATTTTTTAATGGAAAAAAAGAAAAGGAAAAGAAAGAAAAGTCCGTTAAAAAAATTTGGGCTAATTTCTCAAAAGGCCGCTGCTGCTCGCAATGGCATTTCATTCGAAGGTCATCGTAGTATTAATCATGTTCCACCAACATTACGAGGTCTCGTCCGAGTTTTCCAATAGCCTCAGGAAGGAAACGGGAGAGGGAAAAATCGTGTGCTAAGCGGTTAGAGGACGATCGTACACAATAAGAGCGGAGGTCGAAGAGGGGAAATCCACCTGGTGACAAGCGGACTTGCAAAGGGTGCGAACGACGCGAACTCACCGCAGCAAAGCATATGCCCCTGCCCTCTTGGCCGTCCCCGCGCCGCTAGAACCGCGGCACGCCCACCCAATTGCCGCCTGAGCCTCTAGCCGTCGAGCAGAGAGAGCGTTAGCGCTGAAGAAGGCAGCAACGATGAAAGTCGCGGAAATCAACGGGCATAGAAGGGGTCTCATTTGTCGAATTCTGGGCCGTTTCTCACGAATTTTTCTTCGCCCTTGCACCACTGGCCTCTACCTTGCTTACCAATAGACTGCCTTTTCTATAGTTAATTCCGCTAACATTTAGCATAGAAGAAATATTGGTAAACCATCAGCGGACAAAAGCAAGTAGACCGAAAAGCACTTGGTCAAATGAGCGCGTCGAAATGGCGCGAAATGCCGCGGTGCTGGCAAGACCGTTGTGGTCAGTAGTCAACGGTAAATTAAAGGGAGTTGAAGGAGACTAAAAAGCGATAGAATGATCGAAGGCGGAGGAAAGACTTGCGATTGAAGGCAGAGTGTTCTCGACTGAACGTGAAATTGAACATTCAGAGACAGGAACTTAGGTGACGGGGTAGGGTCGTGTGAGAGATTCCAAACTGCTAGTGGTGGGTGCGGGTGGTGTGGAGGCTGCTAGCACCACGACCAACCTTGGGGTGGGAAGAGGAGGGGCATGAAAGCTCTGAAAATTGGCACAACAGACGCTTGACATTGGTTGTGGGTTAGCTAAGGGCGACTTGCCGCGGACTGTCCAATCAATACTGCATTCGCGACATCGATGCGTTCCGAACTTGCCTTGTCTAAACAGTAACCAGAACAAAGCCATCATCTACGCTCTGGAATGAGGTTTTCTAGCGCAATGTGCCTCCGGGGGGCAGTCTGTCGGAAGGCCACCAGGACTAAGCCCAACGCAGAGAAACGAATTCGAGAGCGGATTTCTTCCAAAGCTTAGTCCCAAAACTGAGCAAATCCGTGAATCTGACGCCAAGTTCCCGGCTGGCCGCCACCCTCGAGCCGTATTGTGCCGGTTTTCTATTTGGAGGGAACCAAGGAAAGAAATTAAGATTTGTGTAGAGTTCACCTTTTGATTCAGCGTAAGAAGCGGCACGCTTAAAAAATGAGTCAGATTTCCCTGAGTTGAAAAAAACCTGGGGTTGAACAAGATGTGTTGAATTGTATGTCGACCGGTTCTGCAAGCCTATTTTGTTGGCCGGATATCACAAAAATATCACCAGAGTTGTGATGGAGTATAGAATGCGTGGTGAATCCCAGAAATGGGTTGATCAACGTCAAACCATTCATGAAGATGTGCTCAAAGAAATACGTTGAAGCCAGGAACAAGTAGAAGTCACCAGTTGTTGAGGAAAACAAATAAACAACGCCACGGTTTTCAACAACATTGATTTTTCTCTATTGTGAAGAGACGGTCACGCAACAGATCAGATCAAACATTGGCCGGAACAACGACCGGAATGAAAACAAAAACGCCATGCACAGCTGAACGACCAGAAACTTGCACAGAGACAAGGTCACGATAGTGCGATGGTCAAACACGGCGCTCAGAAAGGGTGGATGCAATTTTGAGCCCTAGCATTTTACCAACTCAGCATTCTTGTAATAGTAACAATGACATACTTTGACTTTTGTTTTCGATTGCCGACTGCGTTTTTGGCCGCAGAGTTGCCATGCAAAAGCTACAATCGGAGCTACCGCAACATGTGGGGGCACTGTGTTAACATTGCACCTGAAATTGCGCAAAACATCTCCTTTTTTGTTGAAAACGGGGTAAACCTAAGGCGGGTAAGAGAGAAGGTGCTCCAGGGCGCGAGATCAACTATCACTCTCTCTGGAGCTTGGGTCCCCTCCTGGTCTTAGGCCTAGAGGATGCCCCGTTTTTTGCGATAGGGCTGGAAATAGGGCCCTACTGTGATTGTTTTTGGATAGTGCTAACTTACGACAGCGCCAGCGTGAATGCGAAGCGAGAAATAAGCAGAGGAAGAGCCCATGGGTCGCCCCCTCCTTACGCTTTACGCCACTTTATTAGAAAATTTCCTAGACTCTAGTGCCCCAGATTCTCAATCAGAGAAAACCAGTAATCAATGGTATCAAGACGATGGATATTTGAGGCACATCGCCTTTCCCCTAAAAAGCACTTACAGCTTATAGGATCGGTATTCTGACGAAAGGCTGGAATTATTCCGCTGTTTATAAAATTATAAAGTGGCATGAAAGATAGGCTAGGGCTGAGGCCAAAAATGCAGCTTCCAGGCCGGGCGCCAAATTAATTCGTCAGGCCTGTGAATATGCGCAGAAGCCGTAGATCAGCTATGTGATTTTGTGGGGTACTTCGTAATGGGAACGTTCCTGCACTTCTTCCACCCCCTCCACATCCTAAATTATTTTCACATCTTCAGATTATTCATCTAGGGAACCAAAGAGCCTATCACTTATGATAAGAGTTAGTCATTCCCGTAACGGATAATGGGGAATGAGTGTGAGCGCTTCCCTTCGGTCTGTAGTATGGACAATCGCAAATGTGGCGTTCCCGTGCACGGAAACCAACCGGCAAGCCTGCAAAGTAAGCTGCTGGAAGCTGCAGATTTTTTCTCTTATTCAGGCTGTTGTCTGGCGCTCTCTCATCTGTAGCGCTCTCTCGCCTCATACTCTCCTCTCCGCGCTTAGTCTCTCATTCCCTTAGCACAGCCGATTAGGAAGGTGAGTGAGCCCTTAACCTAAGCGTTTTCGACGGATTCTTTTCCTTTTTTCTTTACTGCCGGCCCACTTCGCACCGATACATTCGCATTCGTGTGCAAGAGCCACACCAATGTGATCCTGGGGCATGCCTTTAAGGCGCACTACGATTAAAAATATTCTGAATATTATCTTCTAAACCTTGGGCAAAACGTTCTTAGTCAAGACCCAACCCGGACATCTATTCCAGAAAAGGCCGATGTGCTTATTAATTGCACCACAGAGGCCACCTTACTCCTTTGGGCGAGATGAAACCGTCAACATGTCAATGAGAACTGAGTAAGGATGAAATATAGATTCAATGGTGCAATTGCACCAAATTCAATGGAAAACAAAGCTATTCGGAAAGCAGAGGTCCCGGTTTGAGTTCCGGCAAGGGCAAAACATCCCACCAATGGCTCGGCATCCACGAGTTTGCATTAGCACGTACCGTGGTGAAAGGCAGTTAGCTCGCAAAACAGTTGAAAACTCTTAAACGTTTCTATCTCAGAATGCGCCGCGAACACCCACGCGGCAAAATTGGAACGATGTAAAGGGTTTATGTAGTGAAAAACCGACTTTTTCAACTGATGTACTGCGACTGGAGCCTGTAGAATGGCGTCCACGATGCAATCAGTCCTTTTTATACGATCTTAGTGCACGGCCGCTTCAAACCAATCATAAAAAGAAGGGAACCTTCAGGAGAATGTAAAACTGCTTATAGTTCCTGAGGTCCTTCCCTACCCCCCCCCTCACTTCCACCCAGGCGCTGACCTACACGGGTACTGCAGCCGAGACGCAATGATACAATGTGCCACTCCCCAACCACGAGACCAATAACGCCTCACTGTCTACCCTGGCGAGCGCTAGGTAAGTTGAGGGGGCCTGCGCTTTTTCAAACACGATGGCAACGAGCCTGAGCCTGGGAAGGAGCTCAGAAGTGGTTTGCCTGGCATATTTCGGAAATCAAATCACATTGTTACAACCGACCCTTTCCTCCCGAGGCTCAGGCTTGGTGCTATCGCGCTTGATGAAGCGCCAAGTAGGAGAGCGCCGTGATGTCGCGCGTTCCTCCCCTCCCCCACCCCAAATCAGATAGCACCCCTGGAGCCGCATCCAATCCTCCCCCAAGGGTTAGAGGACGGAAATTCCTTTGGAGTTGTTTGGACGATACAGTTTCTTCATTTTCAGTGCATGTTTACTTTGACACATACATACATTAATGTAGGCCCTTTATCAGGACAATCCCAGTTGGGAAGACAGAGAAAATTTGAAGGGGTTTTCGTCCCCAACCCCTTGGGGAGGATTGAATTCGGCCCTTGGTGACAGCTTTCTTCACCGAGCACCGCCAGATGTTCAGATAAAATTAAGAAAAAGGAAGACAGAAAGATTTACGCAGAAAAAAAAACATGAAGGTGGACACAGAGAAATAAACACAGCGCAAGAGACGCAGAGGGAGTGTTTGCGCGGAACGGTTGTCAGTTTTTTCCTTCAAAGAACAGAAGTGGAACTAGTGTATCAGGATTTTGTGAGCGAAAGCACTATAAAGAAAGTCTTCTTAGTGTTGTCGAACAACCGGAGTGGTGGTCGGGGCCCCGTCCGCGTTTATTTTCATCGTCACTTTTTTCGATTCAATGTACACGGATTACAGCTGCACTTTGACGACTGAACCAGCAACAATTTCTAGCAAATTGCGATTTTTGTAGGAAAAAATGAGGGAAAAGTGGAGAAAAAATTGGGACAGACAGTCCATAAATTCAAAAACCGTCAGGTGTGGGTGACCCAAAAAAGCTTTACACTCACAGTTGGCACATAAACGGGGAATCAGCACGGGGCTGACTCACAGGATGCAACGGTTTCGCTTTTAGCAAGTCGGTTAGCGCCACTGAGTCACACAAACATTTTTGGAGTCTCCGCGCTGACGCTTCAAGGGAAGTCGTTGACTCAATTTGCACAGAGTAAGTTGACCTTCCCGAGTTTCCCCAGTGCTAGGTCAACCCTGACGGGTGAGAATTCCAGGGGTCTCCACAGCCCCCACCATATCCCCTCTCAGAAAGGGATCTGCTTACAAAACCCCTCTATTGCGCATGAAGAGATGATCCCGGCCGAATGCAGCCAATCACACAAGCACTTCAGCCCCCCCCCTAACTCCCAAACAGTTTTTATATAATATTCAACTCTGAGACACATACGTTGAAATGTTGACGTACTTCAACTCCATCTAATTTCCTCCAGAACCGCCGATCAAGCGAAGGGGCGAAGAGAGAGAAGAGAGAACGAAAGAAAGAAAGAAAGAGAGAGATAAAGATGACCAAAAAGACGGTGAACGCTCTCACTTCACTTATTATTTCATGGTTTTTTTTTTATAAAAATTCTTCGAAATTTCTTGTATCGTAGCAAGAAACGCTATGAACGATCCCCCGTCCCCCAGCCCCCCCCCCAATCAGCCTTTCACATCCACCACCAGTATGATCCCCTTCTGAAAATCCGCGAATAAACGAGTGCCTACTAACCAATCGCAAATGCGTGAAAAAACACGCCCGCAGCCCTCTCCTTCTAAAAGCCCCAGATGACCCCTCTTGTTGGTAAATTGCCACAGTTTGACCCTACCCAAGTGTGCCCATACGGTTGGCGATGGTCTACACTATTCTCAAGGAAATGTCGACTTATTCGCTCTTCCGGATGCCATGCCAAAGCATCTACAGCCACTATCTCTAATAAACTGCAAACCGTTACCGCTTCGCTACGCCCGAAGAACCAGTTCTGAAGACCAATGTTCCACTCTCAAGTGCTCATCACTCTCATGTGCCAACTGAAGCTTATTTACTTATTTACTGCTTTGTAATGCACTAGTGCTACATGAGTCTAAGGAAAGGCCAGGATCAAACAGAAGAAACTGAAACGTTATAGAAAAATATTGATCATTTGTAAGAAACCAACCGTTCGTAACTTACGTAAATAATTTTATTGTAGGGGCGCCGGGCCACAATTCTATAGGAACAGAAAGTATTTGGAAAAAAAATTCGACTGCCAAACGCACGCAGTGAGTCATTCATTTTACCACTTCCGTGCCCACCTCTTCGATTCCGCTGTCCTTCCTGCCCTAACCTACGCCTCAGAGACTTGGACTCTGCGCAGGCAGGACGAGCATGCGGTCAGCGTTATCCAACGCGCTGTCGAGAGGACGATGCTAGGAGTAACCCTATACACGCAAGTGCAGAGGGGAATCCGGAGTTCCGAACTACGCCAACGATCGAAGATCAGGGACGCTGCCGTTTTCGCCAAGGAATCGAAGATAAGGTGGGCCGGACACGTCATGCGATTTTGCGATGACCGTTGGACCAGAGCGGTTACCGACTGGATCCCTCGGGACGTCAAACGAACACCTGGACGACCGCCGGCCCGATGGTCAGACTTCTTCACGAAAGCTCTGAACGAAAGGAATGAACGGCTTCGTGTCCCTCGAGCAAGGAGGATCCACTGGACCACTCTAGCACGCGACAGGGACGAATGGAGACGTTGCTGGCGCCCGCTCGAGCAATTCGACGATCAACGGGACGACAGGTGATACAGGTGAAGCTAAACACAACCTCTTCTTACAGGAAATCTCCAAGACTTCCGAACAAATCTGGATTCATTACTTGCTGATGGACCTGAGGCAGGATTCAGATTGCCACCTGTCCTATTTGTCCCACGACGTAGCTCGAAAATCAGCCCAAAAAGATCGCTGTCAGAATGAAGTGATGCCAAAATAGAAGCAAGTGTTTCCATCTCGGAAAGGTGGAGTCACCAAATGGATGTATATCGAATTTCGGTGAGGCTTTTCTCTCCTTTGGGAACATGTTAACCACAAAATAGCTCAGATTCCACCACAAGCAAAGTTCGTTCCATTGGTTGCGCAAATAAACAGCCACATGTAGGCTTGGGAACATGATAGCATCATCTTAAAGCAATATTCCCAGATGGATCTACACAGATGCTACTGATCGGTGAAAAGATGCGTGGGCCCTAGTTGAGGAGATATGAAGTGTCACTGAAGCAAAAAATGCCCTTACAAAGCCGCTATGAGGAGCCGGACACGTGCCAATTTTTGCTCGTCCGAATGTTTGTCTAAACGCCCATTTGCTAGCAGTGGAGACCGTGTGATTGGCTGCGCGGCCAGTGCGGTGCGGCTTTTACAAATGCGCACGGGTTAGTGGAGCCGTGGGGAAGCAAGTTCAGAAAACTCGTCCAGCTCCGCCCCTCCCCTATTTCAAGGAGGGAGATAGGGAATACTTGTTAAAAGCTTCACCGGCGGTTCTCGCTGTTTTTTCGTTTTCAGTCAGCTCGGCGTCCATGTTCTCATTACCAACCGCTGCTACCCCAACAGTTTGACCTGGGGTTGTTGCTTTAAGGCTTCTTCGAAGAACTTTGGCAGAAAAGCACTGTCACGCTTGATGTACAACTGGTGTGCAACATAGGTAGCTCCACATAGTATATATATATTGCATTTTCTTACGCTCGCATGG
>MU874476.1:1040-11830 GCA_036418205.1 Ostertagia ostertagi
CAAAATCTCATATTCGGTAGGAAATTTATCTCCAAGAGTAGTTTGATCTCCTGAACACGAATATCACGCCTGTTTGCCGCGAAAAAGCCTGACACGTGCATTACGGGCACCATGTTCATACATGGACGACTACTGCCCAAACCTGCAAGGAACTGCTCGAAATTTTTTCGTACAGGGAACTAACGGCAAAGTTGATAAATTAAGAAGTTAGAAGCTTTCTGGCTACATCTTCACGAAGCACAAAAGAAACAGACTCTCCGAGGAGCCGTTCCCACGACCTCTTGCTCGCGAGTTCGGGGCACTGCCACTGCGCTTCCTTGCTTTATAACTACGTTCAGAGAATCGTTTAGCAGATAAGGAAGGCAGTTCTGAGCTCAGCGCCTCGAGGCGACTTCAACGGTATACGACTCATTGCAAATGGCCGGACCGGCCTGATGACCTTCCCTCGTCAGTTTTTTTTCATGCAAACGTGCAGTTTGTGTGCGCGGTTGGTTTCCCACATGTGGGAAAGTAGAATGTTTGGAAAGCTATCTGAGGTTGTTTCCTCAAACGAGAACCAAGTACTAACTAAGTGGAAGTTAAACGGTCTAGCAACTCACCTATACATAATTGGCGAGGAGATGGCAAGAAGTCGATTCAGAGCCATTTGTAACAGGCTATAAATGGAAACAAACCAGAGTGATGAAAGAGAGCTGGCCTATTTTCCCACCGAAATAAGACGAAGTTACTGTGTCGGGAAGTCCCCTGGAATAAAAAAATATGTCATTTCTTCAAGTTGATACAGAACTCTCAACATTAAAAGGGACTTTTTCATACGTATGCAGTTAATATCTTTCATATAAATCAAACACAGTAACTAGACACTGAACCAATAAGTTCTTTTTGCAAAGATAAGCAAAACGAGAAAAGCGGTAAGCATACTAACATTTTCGGACGACGGAAACATTATTGTCATTATTTTTATTGTTATTTTTTGATTATTTTAGGGAGAATTATTTGATGAGGTTTACTATTAATCCCATTCAACAAGAATTCACAGAAAACAATTGCGTGGTTCCGTAGCCTGGGAGCTTTTTCAGACGAAATTGAGTACAAGTGGTGAAGCAGGTGACACAAAGAGGACGAAACCGCTGAAGGAACCGTTCTGTTCAAAGTAAGATTCCAGGATAATGTGGGAGGTCGAAGAATGGGAAATTTGCGCAGCGAAGATTCCACGATGAGAACGAAGAACGAAGTAGGGAAACTTAACTAGTGGACAGACAGGCGGCCCCCCTCAGGGTGCGGAACAACACACAACGCCTCAAAGGATATGCCCTCGGCGATCTAGCATGCCTTCCTTTTGGCGCAACTTGGCCCGGAACGCCCACCGACTATCTAATCACTCGCCGCAGGTCTATACGCGGCGAGTGATTAGATAGCAGAGAGAGCGCGTTGAAGAGGGCACAACGATGAGAGTCGCATCAATGCGGAAATCAGCGGACAAGGGGCCCATTTCTCGGGTTCCAGGTAGTTTCACATGGCTTCTTCTTCATACCTGCTTCACTGACCGTATCCAATAAGCTACCTTTTCGTCGTGAAATTTCGTTTTAAGGAGAACTTCTGAAAGATGAAGCGATAGTCAGTTTCTTGAATGATGGGAAGATTTTGAAGAGCAGAATTTAGTGGAGAAGTTATATTGCGAGCAGTCTCCACCCCTTCTAATATTGTTGTGGAAAATCATTATCTTTTCCCACAACTTTTTTCGCTTTGAGACGTTCTACAGTGCCCATCATGAATCATACTATGGCAAAAACTTGGCAACAACACACTCTATTGTTCACTCGGACAGAGTGAACGAGAAACTGTGTTCAATCCCAACTGTGGCAATTGGTAGCAGTCGCGTTTGTGGAGAAAGAGGCCGCGGCTTCGATTCTTTGCGAAGTACGCTATTCTGCTTTTTTTTCACTACATCTTTAAGAGTCTTCCGAATGACACTCCATCAGCGAATCCGTTTGGCGGTATCTATAGAAAGTTTGCGAGCAGCTCTTCTTATATTTACGCAAAACTTGTCTACGAGGGCTCATTGTGTCCGTGATGCTGTCACAAGGTATTTTCGTCGTCCATAGGCATTATATTCGTGTCAAGCAGATCAATCTGTCCATGAGCACGAGTTTCCAGCCAAATCTGTGCTTTTGAACTAATCAAAAGCCTACCAACTATTGCTTATGGGAGGTCAGAAAGTGATAGGAAATGGAATCGTCAATCACCTGTATCACCTGTCGTCCCGTTGATCATCGAATTGCTCGAGCGGGCGCCAGCAACGTCTCCATTCGTCCCTGTCGCGTGCAAGAGTTGTCCAGTGGACCCTCCTCGCTCGAGGGACACGATGTCCTTCATTCCTTTCGTTCAGAGCTTTCGTGAAGAAGTCTGACCATCGGGCCGGCGGTCGTCCAGGTGTTCGTTTGACGTCCCGAGGGATCCAGTCGGTAACCGCTCTGGTCCAACGGTCATCGCAAAATCGCATGACGTGTCCGGCCCACCTTATCTTCGATTCCTTGGCGAAAACGGCAGCGTCCCTGATCTTCGATCGTTGGCGTAGTTCGGCACTCCGGATTCCCCTCTGCACTTGCGTGTATAGGGTTACTCCTAGCATCGTCCTCTCGACAGCGCGTTGGATAACGCTGACCGCATGCTCGTCCTGCCTGCGCAGAGTCCAAGTCTCTGAGGCGTAGGTTAGGGCAGGAAGGAGGTGGGCACGGAGCCGGATGTTCTTCGTCTTCTTCACTACTCCCTCGATGTTCTTGTACGCTCCCCAAGCCGCTCGTTTCCTCCTGCTCAGCTCTGGAGCTAGATCGTTCATCATATTGATTTCCCGACCTAGGTACACGTAGCTGGAGCATTCGGTGATGTTCGTTCCGTTGAGCGTGAATGGGGCATCAGGAACCAATCCGTTTCTCATAAACATCGTCTTCGTTAGGTTCAGCTGTAGACCGACCTTACCACAGGCGCAGTCGAAATCAGCCAGCATTCGCTCCGCTTGCTCGATGTTCGGCGTTATAAGAACGATGTCGTCAGCAAAACGAAGGTGGTGTAGTTGCCGGCCGTCGACCTTCACTCCCATGTCTTCCCATTCCAGTTGACGCATGACGTTCTCGAGAGCGGCGCTGAAGAGTTTGGGCGAGATGGTGTCGCCCTGTCGGACCCCTCTCTTGACGTCGATGATGACCTCCTTGTAGAATGGTGAGATTCTGGTCGTAAAGTTGCTGTAGAGCTCACGAAGAATCTTGATGTACTGAGTAGGGACGCCCTGGTTGCCCAAGGCTTCGATGACCGCTTCTGTCTCCACAGAGTCGAAGGCCTTCTTCAAGTCGATGAACGTGAGACAAAGCGGCATCTTGTACTCTCGTGAAACTTCAATTACCTTGCATTCCGACAGGTAGCGCGTGAAGAGTCGAGCCAGAGTTTTGATGATAACTGCGGCGCATTCTTCAGATGTTCCGGTTTGACCCTGTCGAGACCGGGTGCTGTACGATTCTTCACCGACTTGATGGCGTGTCGGACTTCGGAAGAGAGAACTGAGGGGACGACGTATCCATCCTGTTGCAGTTGATAAGTAGGCAGATGGACATGGCTATCGAAGAGATCCGAGTAGAAGTCGTGGATGACTTTCTCCATTGCCCTTCGGGATGCAGTAACTGTTCCATCCGGACGTCGGAGGCAGGTCATCTTGGTCTTGTAGCTGGCAAAGCTTCGGCGGGCATTGCGGATGCTCCTCCCAGCCTCTGCTGCTTCAGCTAATACTGCTGCTCTTCGCTCCTTGAGATCTTCCTTTATCGCCTCTCTGCATAGCTTCGCAAGCTCGGACGTGAGTTGGTGATTGCCTGCAGCTCGTGCGGCTCCACGTTGGCGTATCAGCTCGAGAGTTTCCGTAGACAGACGTCCTTTGGTGACTTGCAAACTCTCTGCCTTCCTGCCACTCTCGTGAAGGTGTTCAACGAGCCGATGATATTCCTCGTCGATGTTCTCGATAACGGAATCCTCCCATAAGCTGACAAGAGAAGTGAAGTGATCCCAGTTGATGACTGTCCTGGGGCTTCGCTTCCTGAACTTTGAGGCTCTCTCAACACGCATCGAAAAGTGGAACTTTTGCGCGGAGGAGACGATGGTCCGATCCCGTGTAGAACTTCGGAACAACAGCGACGTCGGTCAGGCAAAACCTTCGATTGAAGATGATGTGGTCTATCTCGTTATGGAACTGTCCATCAGGTGACTCCCAAGTCCAACGAAGGTGAGAGGGCTTCTGGAACTGTGAGTTACCATGGATGGTGTTGGTCGACATGATAAACTCAGACAGTCTTTCGCCCTGCTCATTCCAATCCATTCCGTGAGTACCGATGTGAAGTTCTTCAGCCGTTCTTCTTGGGCCAATCTTGGCGTTGAAGTCGCCGACGATGACCTTGAAGAAGGTATGATCTTCCTTGTAGAACTTCTCCAATTCCATATAAAATGCTTCGTGTTCCTCCTCGTCGTAGCTGGATGTTGGTGCGTAGGCGACGAAGATTGTCAAAGCAGGAGTTGAACCACATCTTCTCAATCTCAAACGTCCGATTCGGGTCGTAAGGCTTTCGTACGAATCGATGTTTATGGCCAAGTGCGTGTTGACGAGGACACCCACACCGCCAACGCCTCTGCTGTCGCATGTTCCAAGGAACAGTTCTTCTCCAGTATCGAAAACGGCGTGTAGCGGGCGGTGCCTTCTCGTCTCGGTCAGTCCGATGACGTCGTACTTGATCTTCCTGGCCTGCATCATCAGATCTTCGATGTGAGCTTCGGATGCAAGCGTTCGTGCGTTGAAAGTACAGATCGCCATCTTAGTCCTTCTTCGTTTAGGCAGCCTATCCGGGCCCTGAGATTCTAGCAGCCTCTCCCGAGCGGTCCTACCCAACGCTGCCGTATTGGGGGCTCCCTCAGGTTCAGGGGAATGAGCCCATCCATTGCTGTTTTCGGCATATTGAAGGCACACGAGTAGCTTGCCAGGCTCTGTCGTGTGGGCTAGGATAGACCTCCAGGTAGTTAGCCACGCTATCCTGGAGCGGAACAAGGGGCTTATTTTTGGAGGCGGCCCCGAATCGCCTCCCATGTACTTCCCAGTCACTTGAATGCAAGCTTTTGGCTGTGCCGACATGCAGGATACCAACCGCACACACACAGAGCGCACCACACACGCAAGCATGCATGGATACACCTGTATGGAGACAGCTGGTATGAATCGACACAGCACTACAGAAACAGGGAGTCCATCCCCTGAATCCACCTGCGTCTCAGGGCAAGTACATGGTGGCTTTTGGTCCGCGATTTACCCCCTATCCGCCACCTGGGGTCGCGCCACGTAGCCTCGCCACCAACCGGCTCGAGATCTTTCAGTGAGAGAGGACCCTCAGTGAAAGAGATCCGTGGGAAGTGGATCGTACTCGAAAATAATGCCTTATAGGTCAAAAGGTGATGCAGCCAGGCAAGCCGAGCACTTTTTCCTTGTCCTTTTGTGACTAGATAAGTTGATTCCATCCCTTCCACTCAATACCGTCTTTAGGGATGGTTTCATGGATGAGTTCATGATGAGTGAAAGTGATATTTTCCACAATTTTTCGTGCTTGGGTTGAAATTCAGAAGCGGGAGTAGGGCCGGGAGTAGGGCCGGGTAGAACTCCATAGGGTTCGACTCGCTTTTTTGTATGATGCTTCCGGAGCGAGAACCTTTGACTTTTGCGCTACTGGTGCCATACGGAGCCATGAACAAGTATCGCTTGTTTATGTGGTTAAATTAGCTACCCAATTCCTTCAGATAACCCGTTCGCCCATGCGCTGGTAATTAACTGATGTCAGGAGTGTTTTCTTAGCATGTTTGAAAGGGCAATCCTCGGCAAGAGTTCGCTCACATCTTATTAGATACGTACCCGACCTGTACTGCGCATTGCCACTTCATAATTCCAATTAAGAGAAGTTTAGTCAGAAATAGGTGAGTCGATTTGAGCAGCAGCGTTGACGAAGGCCGTCCTTACATTCAATAACTTCAACTGGCCGGGTTGATACCAGTAAACATTATTGGTAAAAGCAAGGTAATGGTGTCGCGCCGCTTTGGGCGCCTCACTCTCCGCAGTCCGCTCGACGTATTGAGTTTCACTCGGAAGGACGGCGCCGGGGTCGCGTGAGACTTTGCATCGGAGGCTCATGCCGCGCCACCACTTTATCATGGGGGAACGATGTAGCCTACAATGTGCTGCATTGGCCTACGACTAAGCCTTGATCTTCGTACCGAGCGTTCCTGCATCCTACAGTGGAATCTATTAGCAGCTTACAGGCATCACAATCACTGCGTGCACATACACGCAACACCAGCAGACGTAGGAACATACGTCGCTGATGTAAACCGCTTGTGGCCTTCGTACACAACATAAGGGAATACAACGTAGATTCATGTGCCTAACTATTGAAACTAGGAATAGAAATAAAACCACAAAACACTGTAAACGACGGAAGTATAAAAACAACCTGTGGTATAGCTCTGTCACAGCAAGATCATTTTAACACGTTGACGACGAGATTTTTTTCCCTTGTCGCGCGCATGGGACGAGACGTTTTTTGCATGCAAAGCGCCGGTAACACAGGGCAAAACTTATTTTATAGCTCTGTAAAATCTCGAAATGCACAAAATGCCTTTGACTAGAGTACTCCAGACACGTTTAGAAACAAGGAAAAGTTGTTACTACTGAATGCTGGGTGAAATTTCAGTGACATCGCCTGGCATTTTCAAACCTCATGTTAGAATAGGTTCTGAAGGCGCAATTTCACGCATTCTTCATTTTTATTATTAATATGAGCTTTCCTTTAGATGGTACTGGTATCCTGATCACATCTGAAATCTTCTACGAATTTTTCACTCAAGAATGACGCAAAAAACTTTGCGTACCTGACGGAATGAGCTTTTGTTTGACTGTTATCTTGTTCTTCATGATCGAATAGGAGATTCAAACGAATCATTTCAAGGCAAAATTTGTTTGTGAAATATTTGGGCAGTTGATGGACTGGATAGGTACTTTTGTCCTGCCTATGAGTAAGACTGAGCCTACTTGACCATCATGGGAACCTAAGGCTAGAAATGGACATTCTACTGACGGTGACCTAATTAGTAAAGGTCGATATGAACAATTTTAGTGAGATTTCCAGTTTGCTGACGGTGGGAACTTTGTGGTTGTGATTCAATTGACAGCGCGTTTCTGCCACTGATAACTAATTCAGAATAAAACTCCCAGGAATTAGAAAGATCATAATTCGCAGACAAGTGTAGTAAGTTAGGACACTGAAGTAAACGTTGAAATAGAAAAGTCGCGGGTTCCATCTAAGTTTGCTTACTTTCAAGCTGTCGGTCACCATTGACCGACATCGTCCCATGTGACAGACTGCCTGTCGGTCAGCATTGACCGACATCGTCGCCAACGTGTTAAAGAGATGAGGGACTGTCTGAGGTTAAACGATCCATCCGCGTCAATGTCAGATTCCATTTCCATTTTCTTGACAGTTCGACTCGCGAGAGAATGACATACGAATATGGAACTATGAAGATGGGACCAGGCTCAAGTCGAAAACGTCTAAACTGTCTGGCTGGCGAGTACTCTGCTCTGGCACTCTTCAGGAATCTTGATAGCACGGAATGCTCCCAACCCTGCCTGGACTGTTGCCTTAACTGAAGTCGTACGGAAATCACAATACATGGCTTCAATAGTTGCTGAACAGTTTTAGCTGAATCTATGCCCCTCTGTTATAGTGGCAGCGTGCAATGCTCGCTAATGAACCCCCTTAGCTAATTTGATGGAATCTACAGTTCTAAACCATGTGTGTCCAAAACATCGAAGCACAGTTTTTTAGAACCTGACGAGATGATTTATCAGGTACAAAGATCACCGAAGGAACTTCACTCTGAATGCAGTCATAAGAGTGGGCGGTTTGTGAAAGATTGTCCGTGCGAGCGTCGATTTTCTCGAAAACCGTGTGCAGGCATTGTAAAGGCCGATTGCTTCGATTACGAGCGATATAGTATCAAGTCATCAAGCATCGCTTGTTATTGGCAGCATTGTTGCTTGGTAAAATAACATCTCCAGCTGAGGTTGTGTCGAACCATCTACTCTGTGCATAGGATAGTGGCCCATGAACACCACACTTGTGCCAATGTCGCGACTCGGAAGGGCACGACAGCGGTTCTAGGGGGTAACAGCTAACGCTAAGCAGAGCTAACGCGAGCCAGGCCAATGGACGAGATTACGTCCGTGCACGCAGTCGCGTGCAGGTAACGTAGATACGTACGTAACGAATTCATCTCAATTGCGGATTATGTGGCGTCAGGAGGCAGGCACTCAGGACGGTAGTAAAGTCCCCTAAATAGCCAGTCTATAGCTGGCCAATAGGTCACGTTGATCTCGCCTTCGTCGGCACTCAAAAAGCATGGGGAAAGGGCGGAAATTCACGCTGACCTCCCGCAGAGGGCGAGGTCTATACCACATGTTAAGTGGCGAACGTATTAGGTGGCACCTAGCCTAGGCGGCGAACCCGGCAGAGAAAGGGGAAAGTGCGTGGAGATTGCAGAGACGCAGAGGGTCATGCAGAGGGCGACTAAAATATGTACCCCTGAGTACATTTTAGTCGCCGCCTATCTGCGTCTCTTCAATCCCCATGCACTTCCCCCTTTCTCTGCACGTCATGCATTGGTCGCATTGAGCGTCTCTCCGTCCCTGCCATGCGCAGAGCGCAGGGAAGAAAGGGGTACGTGGAAGGTGTTGAGTGGAGGCAGCAAGAAAGCCACTGGAGCTATCGATAATATTGATAACTTTCTGCCAATAAGGTGATCAGCTGTCCCCCGCAGTGTTCCACTTATTGATCGTGTTATAGCTCCTTCCTTGGTCCCGGGAGCATTTCACTACTGTACAATCATATGATCCTAGGTTACAAACACGTCGATTGGCGCAGTGGGTTCGTTCCTTGTTGACATTGGATCGCTCGCGGGATCAGTTCTCCATGATACTGGATGTTTTGCAACCCTCATAGGATTACTACCTTGCTTTCTACAATTCTTTCGAAGTAACACAGCAATGCTTTGTGGTGCAGTGGCAAACGTCGCGCTCATGGGCGCTGCATTACATGGTTCAAGTCCATGGCGACGCGACTTTTGCTAGGAATGTAGTGAAGTCGCCATTCAGAGCGGGGTCATCTGGCTGTCTCGCCTTTCATTATTCACCGTTTACGGCCGTAGTTCACCACCTTTAACTCCCAGTCTATGGCACTTTACTACCGTCCCAGGGAACTTGCCCGGAGCGACCCATTCTCAGTTTGATTGGGAAAAGAGGAAGTTCTCGTTTGATAGCTTCATCGCGACCGTTTTGTTCTTTTTTTTCATTTTCAGACAACTCCATGTCCACGTTGACCGCTGTTACGCAATAATTTAAATCTGGACTGTTTTAAGTGTAAAATGAAGCGCCATTCTCTCTAATTTGATAATTCTTTTTGCCTAAGAACGATAGATTGGTTTAGTTTGAAGACAAGCCCCGGGATGGATCTGGTGATAGAAGCACTTCGTAGTGATGACTGAGCTGCGGAACGACCTGAAAGTGGGAAAGGAAAGCAAGAGAAATCTTTGGGAACGCTGAAATTAAGGCCTTAACCTTCAATAAGGTCGGATGTGGTACGATGGCGAGACAGGGCGATCAAAGAAGACAAAACACGCGAGAGATCACGCGTTCGAGAGAGCACGCTGATCTCACATCGAGGTGGGTGGGAAGCGTTGCAACGGGGTCGATGGTTGCAGGCCCGTAAGGATTAGCGCCCTAACCGCGCAATTTTTGCGACGAAGCTGGAGTGATCTAGGTAGGTACGGACCTTACAATTTCCCTCGCGGTATCCTTCCCACGAGTCGGGCTATTACCGGGGGTTAGGACGCTAATCGTTAAGGGGCGGCCCTTATTGCAACGCTTCCCACCTACTGCATCGATGTGGGGATCAGCGCTCTCTCGCGTGTTCTGTCTATTCTGATCGCTCTGTCTCGCCGCTCGTACTACATCCGACCTTACTGGAGGTCAAGGCCTTAATTTCAGCGTTTCCGATGGTTTCTCTTGCTTTCTTTTCCACTTTTGTCATTTGCAGCTTATCCATCACTATGGTGCGCTCTTATACACCAGTTTTATCCCGGAGTTTGCCTTTAAGTATTTTTAAAACAGAAATGTCGGGCATTCAGCGAAGTGCTTCGTTGTAAAAGTTTATAATAAATATTCACTGAGTAGAAGCAGGATCGTTTTAGCTACAATGTACGTTCGAGACTCACAGTATCGCAGTCGAAGCACACCATAATGAGAAAATGAGCAGTTGACCAATGTCGGCGATCAAATGTGAAGCACAAATGTATCCGAAAGCATTGTGAAGGGATGGCGTGCGACAGATAAGCATGACAGCTGACACATTCAGCGTGATTCCAACAGCGCTAATCTGAATTACAAGTTAACAACGTAACAAGACTGCTGCATTTATTATATTTATGCCTCATCACGGGGCGATGTCTCACCGATTGAAGTAATCGTCAAGTACCCAAACTAACCTTGTTAGACGACTATATCCAAAACTTGAATGGTTTGATACGTTTGGGGCAATTCGGTCATAATAACCCATAATCTGATGAAATATAAATGGTCGAAACCCCGTTCGTAGGGGTGATTCGGCGCCGTGATGACAAATATGGACTTCGTTACTATTTGTTACTACTTCGTTACTACA